>MJUT01007778.1:481366-495422 GCA_002080005.1 Gigantidas platifrons
CAATGTATGCAATTCAATATAGACACAAGTTACAGAAACAGATATCAACTGAACAAAAGCAAGCTAAATATAACTGTAAGAACTTGACCTCAAATGAGATCTTTTCATTGGCTATTGTCGGCATTTTAACAGCCGTTGTGTATACAGAAAATCTGTTGTAGGATGGGAAAATCTTTTAAAAGCCGTTGTTATGAATGAAGTTTATTTATAATTACATTTACCTCAAATGAGATCTTTTCATTGGCTATAGTCATGAGAAAAAATCTTTTAAAAGCCGTAGTTATGAATTAAGTTTATTTATAGCTACACAAAAAATCAATAAACACACAGATCAACTTATATCGTCAACGCATTGGGTTGGCTCATGCATTTAAGCAACAACAAAAAATAATAAAATAATAAAAATATTTAAAAAGCATGAAAATTTAGATATAAAAATTTCAAGGTCATCTGCATGCACTGCACTGGCATGATTTGCCGTTCCATATGTGAATTATATTTTTATAATGTTCTAATGATGTTTCTTGTCTGAAGTGATTAGGCAGCTCATTCCAGATTTGTGCAGCATTATACCTAAAAGAATTTAACCCATACCTTGTTGTGCGTACTCTGGGTAAAACTGCTTTATCTTGATGCCTAAAATTATATTTTTGACCTTTGATTGAAATTAAATCATGAAGATTGCTTGGACTTTGTTTATGGATAATTTTGAATGTTTCAACTGCAATAGTTCTTAATCTTCGAATTTTTAAAGATGGCAATTTAGATTTTTTAAGTAAATTTTCATAAGTATTTTCATAGTCTTCATAAATGAAACGGAGAGCTCTTTCCTGGATTTTTTCAATATTTTAGTATTTTGTTCGCTACAAAAGTGCCATGTTACCGGACATTAATTAAAGTATGAAAGAATAAAGGAGTAGTAAATGGTAAGGCGTCTTAATCTGTTTAAATATTTACCTATTCGTTTAAGGATATTTAATTGTTGGGATGCTTTTTTTTTTTTTTTTATACATACAAATGTATTTCTGATGTATGTGTATCAAAAATTAGCTGGGAATCAACGGTTATGCCAAAAAATTTAACATTTTCTTCACATGTAATTTTATTTCCTTTTAAATCAAAAGATAAATTGTGTCTATTTGTTTTAGGACCAATAATGGCAATAGCCTGAAATGTATCCGGATTTGCTTTCATTAAGCTTTTGGAAAACCAGTCTATTAAGTTTATGCTATCATTTTCTAGAGTTTTAACTACTGTATTTATATTAGTATCAGAATAAGATACCCCCACTCGCTATAACTCTCGCAAAAATCAACCATGCATGAAATCGGTATAATATGCGCATGCTCAGATCATGACCAACCAAGATACCAAATATGAATAAAATGCGACAAAAGACAAATGACTAGTTGCGTACACAAGATGTGCATGAAACAGGCTATAACTCTCGCAGGGTGTCAAGCCATTTCTGACAAAAATTATATAGGAATATAGGATTTTTTTGCATGAAAATATAGGATAAAAATAGGATAAATTTAAGGTATAATTTACCACAAATACATGGCCTCCCCCTCCCCTGTAGCAATGCATCACCTCTTTTTTAATGCCAAATGTAGGAAAATAGTAGAAAATACCATTTGGGTTAGGGTTATGGTGTTTAACACCACTTTCAACAATAATTCGGTTATATCGTGGCAGTCAGTTTTATTGGTGGAGGAAACCGGAGTACCAGGAGAAAACCACCGAACTGTCACATGTCACTGACAAACTTTATATCACATATAATGTTGTATCGAGCACACCTCGCCATCAGTAGGGTTCAAACTCATAACTTTAGTGGTGATATGCACTGATTGCACAGGTAGTTGTAAATCCAACTACCATACGATCATGACCATGACAGCCCCTAAATCAACATTTGTGTTTTTCAAAGGATTGAACATTACAAGAACATGACAACCATAATGTCTTCTAAATTATATATATTATTTTTGTGAAGAAAATGGTACGAATTCAACTTTACAAAGTTCGTTGGAACAAATGCTCTGTAGCAAGATGTAGGGTTTACATTTTTTCAAAGACTCTTTCAAAAGATACATGTAGTAATAAACTGGGCTAGCCCAAAAGCCCTGAGAGTTCACTTGGTTTTTTTTATGTCATTGACCATTAAACATTGTATTCATAATTGTATTATCCTAAACCAAGGAACCAGTACTCATGAGTAGCAGACCACTATAACAATGGACATTTACCACAAAAGACTACAATACTGAAAGAAATACACAATCGTGGGAATTTAAACCCTAAGAAAATTCAACTATAAATAAGTCACATGAATGCATCTGTTGCTATACAAGATCATCTAAAACTATAGCAGTATCAACATTAATAATAATATCTTGTACATGTATAGCCTTTGTTTGTCATGTTTATATGAAATTTCCATTCAAAATAAAAGATTCAACTTTTTTTTCTCATAGTTTTGGAAAAATATAGGATTTTGAGATGAAATATAGGAATTTTTAGACAAATATAGGAAATATAACAAAACCTTGAAAATATAGGAAAAATATAGGAATATAGGATCACTTGACACCCTGCGTCTCGCAAAAATTAACCATCCGTGAAATCGGTATAATATGCGCATGCTCCGATCATGGCCAATCAAGATACCAAATATGAATAAAATGCGACTAAAGACAAATGACTAGTTGCGTACACAAGATGTGCGGACGGACATATGGTCAAACAAACATGAAAAGGGCTATAACTCTCGCAAAAATCACCCATGCGTGAAATCTGTATAATATGCGCATGCTCAGATCATGGCCAACCAAGATACCAAATATGAATAAAATGCGACAAAAGACAAATGACTAGTTACGTACACAAGATGTGCGGACGGACATATGGTCAAACAAACATGAAAAGGGCTATAACTCTTGCAAAAATCAACCATCCGTGAAATCAGTATAATATGCGAATGCTCAGATCATGGCCAACCAAGATACCAAATATGAATAAAATGCAACAAAAGAAAAATGATAGTTGCGTACACAAGATGTGCGGACGGACGTATGGTCAAACAAACATGAAAAGGTCTATAACTCGCAAAAATCAACCATCCTTGAAATCGGTATAATATGCGCATGCTCATATCATGGCCAACCAAGATACCAAATATGAATAAAATGCGACAAAAGACAAATGACTAGTTACGTACACAAGATGTGCGGACGGACGTATGGTCAAACAAACATGAAAAGGTCTATAACTCGCAAAAATCAACCATCTTTGAAATCGGTATAATATGCGCATGCTCATATCATGGCCAACCAAGATACCAAATATGAATAAAATCCAACAAAAGATAAATGACTAGTTGCGTACACAAGATGTGCGGACGACATATGGTCAAACAAACATGAAAAGGGGTATAATCCTCACAAAAATCAACCATCCGTGAAATCGGTATAATATGCGCATGCTCAGATCATGGCCAACCAAGATACCAAATATGAATAAAATTCAATAAAAGATAAATGACTAGTTGCGTACACAAGATGTGCGAACGGACATATGGTCAAACAAACATGAAAAGGGCTATAACTCTTGCAAAAATCAACCATCCGTGAAATCGGTATAATATGCGCATGCTCAGATCATGGCCAACCAAGATGCCAAATATGAATAAAATGCGACAAAAGACAAATGACTAGTTGCGTACACAAGATGTGCGGACGGACGTATGGTCAAACAAACATGAAAAGGGCAATAGCTCGCAAAAATCAACCATCCTTGAAATCGGTATAATATGCGCATGCTCATATCATGGCCAACCAAGATACCAAATATGAATAAAATCCAACAAAAGATAAATGACTAGTTGCATACACAATATGTGCGGACGGATATATGGTTAAACAAACATGAAAAGGGGTATAATCCTCGCAAAAATCAACAATCCGTGAAATCGGTATAATATGCGCATGCTCAGTTCTTGGCCAACCAAGATACCAAATATGAATAAAATCCAACAAAAGATAAATTACTAGTTGCGTACACAAGATGTGCGGACGGACATATGTTCAAACAAACATGAAAAGGGCTATAATTCTTGCAAAAATCAACCATCCGTAAAATCGGTATAATATGCGCATGCTCAGATCATGGCCAACCAAGATGCCAAATATGAATAAAATGCGACAAAAGACAAATGACTAGTTGCGTACACAAGATGTGTGGACGGACGTATGGTCAAGCAAACATGAAAAGCTCTATAACTCGCAAAAATCAACCATCCTTGAAATCGGTATAATATGCGCATGCTCAGATCATGGCCAACCAAGACACCAAATATGAATAAAATGCGACAAAATACGAATGACTAGTTGCGTACACAATATGTGCGGACGGACATATGGTCGAACAAACATGAAAAGGGCTATAACTCTCGCAAAAATTAACCATCCATGAAATCGATATAATATGCGCATGCTCAGATCATGGCCAACCAAGATACCAAATATGAATACAATCCAACAAAAGACAAACGACTAGTTGCGTACACAAGGTTTAGGGACGAACGAACGGACGGATGGACAAGGGTATTCCAGTATACCCACCACTCTGCGAGTGGGGGTATAAAAATGTCATTTATATAAACATTAAATAGAACTGGGACTAGGATTGAGCCCTGTGGACGCCTTTGATTAATTTATCCCATTCACTGTAGTTATTACCAATTTTAATGCGTTGTCTTCTGTTTTCTAAATAACCTTTTAACAGTCTTAATTTTTTGAGAGATCATAAGCTTCCAATTTTAACATTAACAAATTGTGTGGGAGACAATCAAATGCTTTTGATAGCTCCATTAGAATTGCTGCAATAAATTCTCATTATCATCCATAGCTTTCTTCCAATCTTCTATTATTCTAAGTAAGACCATCTGACACCCAAAACATGATCTAAATGCTGAAATCAGAGGATTGAAATGATTATTAAAAAATTCCATTAGCAGGTCAAATATAGCTCTTTCATAAAATTTAGAAATCGTTGGCAAGACACTGACAGGGCGGTAATTACTTTTATCAAGACTATTATTCTTTTTAAAAAGGGGGATACCTGGGCAGCTTTTTATTTTTCAGGAAAGACTGATTGATCAATTGATTTATTAATCAAAACTTTAATGGGATTTGTTATTACTGGTTATGCAAATTTAATGATTGTAGGAGAAATACCATCATACCCTGTAGCTTTTTTAATATTTAATTTGTTTATTTATTTGTTTTGGAAGTATTTATTTTTGCTTTTTTTTAGTTCCATATCTAGAGTAGTTCATTCCAATTGTACCTCTATGGCATGGGTATTACAATGCGTTTGGCGGGTCACAGACATCTATCTAAGAATATAATTATTATATGATTTAGAATAATTTATTGTATCTCACGATCTACAACCATCCTGTATAAGCATAAATTTAAGTCATGGACCACATATCAGTGACTGGCCTACAAAACAAATCTGTATTTATGTAGGATTAAAGGCTGTCAGAACTGATTTTTTTTATGATAAAAGTTGAAATATACGATGTGTTATTCTAATTGCAGTTGAAAATTTTCATAATATCATACGTAAATAGCCTAGAACGTAGCTAGGAAATACGTTGCTGTTTTATTTTCTTGAATCCAGTAAAGAATCCAATGTTTACCAGCGCAATATTCATACGACCTGACAGTGAACCCATTCGGGAAAGCGTTTGTGTAGCATTTTATTTTATCCTCCATAACATTTTTTCCGCCGGATTATTTTTAATTTAAAATATTATCCTTGGACAATATTTCAATATTAAATTTCTTCCAATGCTATTATATATTTTCCAGATGAGTTGGAAGAAATTTAATATCAAAATATATTCGTGGATAACATTTTAGTCTTGTATATATGTAACAATATCATTGTACTCATCTTCTTCCATTATTCAATATCGAACAATACCAATTAATCAAATTTTTAATATATTTAAACTTACACGACTCTTGATTTTATAATGGGTTTGAAGATTACTCAATCTGTCATTTAAATTGACAGTTTTCTGGCTATAATATATTTTCCCTATATACAGTACTATATATTTACCTGTAAATTTTATTTATAAAATATTTTTCGGATGAGTCAGGTGATTTATTAATCAGTGTAGGAAATAATATTACATACCTTAGTATAAAATATTATCCAGATTAGCTCATGTGATGGTTCAGCTGATGTATCATTCAATTAAATTCAATTCAAATATTTTATTGAATAAAATGCATCAATTTAATTATATAATATCTAATGGGATTTATCATTGATCGTCGGAATTAATATTACAGGGGCTTCTCATGATTTAATAATCAGCATCGGATATAATATTATATACCTGTTTATTTTTTACACCATTTTTATTATAAAATATTACCGTAACATAAAATTTAATATTACTAGTAAATTCTTATATACCGGTAATGTCCTGTGGTGGCTGTCACCTTGGATTGTCGATCAACGCAAATTGTAGAGGACCATCTAATGAAAACTAATGTACAGTTTTAGGTCAACTAAGTCTGTAGTTTCTAAGGAAACATATTTGTTTATTTCCACAGTCATATTATACTCACATTATACTAGATGCTCAGCACTGAGCTGAGCCTGTGTCGCTCGCCTTTCATTCTGCTTTGAAGAAACTTAATACAGATCCTTCCATAAGTGCTTCCCACCAAATATTGGTTCATTTTGGCAAAGCAGTTTCAGAGAAGAAGATTCTTAGAAATCGACCAATCTAAAACAAGAATTGCCTGTGGCAGCCATGTTTGTCAATGGATCAAAACGAAATGAGCAATCTCTACATGTATATAAGACCTTCCATAGATGCTTCGTACCAAGTTTCATATCATTTGGCCAAGCGGTTTCAGGGGAAAAGCTGTTTTAGACATCGACAAAAAAAAACAAGAATTGCCTATGACGGCCATGTTTGTTAACGGATCAAAAGGTATGAGCAATTCCCATAGGGGACCCTCCATAGATGCTTCCTTTCACGTTTCGGTCCATTTGACCAAGCTGTTTCTGAGTAGAAGATTTTTAGAAATCAACCAATTAGAAACAAGATTTGCCTGTGGCGGCCATGTTTGTAAATGGATCGGGATAAAATGAGCAAACTCTACAGAGAACCTTCCATAGATGCTTCCTACCAAGTTTCGGTTCATTTGGCAAAGCGGTTCCAGAGGACAAGATTTTTAGATATCGACCAATTAGAAACAAGAATTTTCTATGGCAGCCATATTTGTTAATGGATCGGGACGAAATGAGCATCTTTATAGAGGACCTCCCATAGATGCATCCTACCAAGTTACGGTTATTATATATATTTATTTATTTATTCAGAGCTACCCCTTTACAACGGGTGCACCTGCAATAGCGTCTAACATTTATCATACAAACAAATATGTACTATATACAAACATTTTAAGTAAAAAAATACATATGACATGCAATAAAAATGATATATGATAAAGTTCATAAAATATGTTCTGAAACGAAGCATCTTTATGATTTTCATTTCAAGACATAGCTTAATAAAACATATTCGGTTCATTTGGCAAAGCGATTTCAGCTGGAGAAGATTTTTTTAGAAATCAACTAATCAGAAACAAGAATTGTATGTGGTGGCCATGTTTGTTAACGGATTGGGACGAAATGAGCAATCGTAACAGAGGACTTTCCATAGATGCTCCCTACCAATTTTCGGTTCATTTGACCAAACGGTTTCAGAGGAGAAGAATCTAAAAAATCAGCCAATCAGAAACAAGAATTGCCTGTGGCGGCCATGTTTGTTAACGGATCGGAATTAGTAATCTTGATAGAGGACCTTCCTTAGATGCTTCCTACTCAGTTTCGGGTCATTTGGACCAGTGGTTTCAAAGGAGAAGATTTTTAGGAATCGACCAATCAGGAACAAAAATTGCCTGCGGCGGCCATGTTTGTCAATGGATCGGGACGAAATGAGTACTCTTTATAGAGGATCGCCCATAGATGCATCCTACCAAGTTTCGGTTCATTTGGCTAAGCGGTTTCAGAGAAGATTTTTAAAAAATCAGCATTATCTGTATAGAGATAACTTCATTTTGAATACAGATATCTATATTTAAGCAAGAGTTATCTTTCTTTTAGCATATTTATTTTTATTTTTTAGAAATCAATTAATCAGAAACAAGAATTGCCTGTGGCGGCCATGTTTGTTAACCGATCGGGACAAAATGAGCAGTCTTTTAGAGGACCTTCCATAGATGCTTCCTACCAAGTTTCGGTTCATTTGGCCAAGCGTTTTCAGAGGAGAAGAATTTTAGAAATCGACCAATCAGAAACAAAAATTGTCTGTTGCAGCTATGTTTGTTAATGAATCGGGACGAAATGAGCAATCTTTATAGAGGACCTTCCAAGGATGCTCCATACCAAGTTTCGATTCATTTGGTCAAGCGGTTTCAGAGAAGATTTTTTTAGAAATCAACCAATTAGAAACAAGAATGGCCTGTGGCGGCCATGTTTGTTAACGGATCGGGACGAAATGAGCAATCTTTATAAAGGGCCTGCCATAGATGCTTCCTACCAAGTTTCCGTTCATTTGGCCAAGCGGTTTCAGAGAAGATTTTTAAGAAATCGACTATTCAGAAACAAGAATTGCCTATGATGGCCATGTTTGTTGATGGATCGGGACAAAATGAGCAATCTTTAGAGAGGACCTTCCATAGATGCCTCCTACCAAGTTTCACTTCATTTGGCTGAGCGGAATCAGAGAAGATTAAAATCTGAAAAGTTAGCAAACGACGGACGCCAAGTGATGGCAAAAGCTCACATGCCTTTGGCACGGTGAGCTAAAAACTTTGTCCTGTGGTGGCAGTCATTATTGACAAGGACACAAAACATTCATTTTGAAGAGAAACACTCAAGTAACAGTCTAGTCAAGATTGCTTTCAAATGTATAGCAGTTTCAGAGAAGAATACTAAACATTTTTCCTATAGGATCTTACGTTAAACTAGATCTGGGTGGTGGAAATTTTTGATTTTCCATCCACACAAAACTTTGTGATGAATCATCTAATGATTTTTAATGCAGAATTAGAATTTCCTTAAGTTTCTAATTTCTAAAAAATGCATCCTTCCCAATTTCGCAAGGTTCTGCATTGGTGATAAGACACTATCTGCTAAGAGGCGTAATATAAGAATCATCCAAGTCGCCAGAAAGCATATTTGGCTTGGCAACTACATGCATTTTAAATTTCTGACTGAAACGAAAATTTCAGGGATATCTGCGAAGAAGATTCAACTGAAAAATGGACGAAAGTGACGACAACAGATGAGAAATGATGACAATACTAGTATATCACATGGAACTTTGAAGCAGGGTAACTAAAACTAACTCACTCAATAGCATCAACTATATAAGATAATGTCAAACAGGAATGCAGGTTACATACAAACAAAAAAATAATAAGAAATATCATCATTTCATAAATAACATTTTAAATTGCGTTTGTTCATACACAAAATTGTTCGTTCGATATTCTGATTAGGAGTATTTAGTCTAACATCACAGAAACATTTTTTTTTTAATTTATGATCAACATGAAAACAAGACACAGTTATAGGATCATCTTGAAAATATAACAGACACGAAAATAAATATATACAATATATAAATCAATGTTCGAGGAACATTCCTGTGAGGGTTTCAGGTTTTTTTCCCAGGGAAATAAGTTTAATTTGTTTTTTCATTAAATGATGTCAATTTCTGTCATGAGGTGGTGGTCACATTAACGATCAATATACAAACAAAATCATTGGATGGAACCATCCAGTGGGTATCATGAACAAATTGGATTCACTAAAGTTAGTTGTTTCTGAGAACAAACTTTGATTTTGGTATAAAGCTTAATATTAAAACTAAGTACTACGTAGCTGGTTTTCCTATCGGAAAAAATATATGTACATTGTATTGCTGGCCATCAAGGAAAAGAGGTGTCTTTTAGAAGTTGACGTGGTTCCAGATATATAATTCTATATTTTTACAATATTTTTCCAAGCAAGGACCTCTGGTAAAACCTGTCCCGTGGTACAAATGTATCTTGAATATCAAATCCAAATAAAACGTACCAACTTTTTTAAGTCATGCACATGGTGGCTGTATTTTATTTCCGATCAGCACAAAAACATGCATTATGCTGAGGGCCATTCATGAAATATTCATGTACAATATGGATTCAATCATATTTGTAGTTTCCAATAAAACGCTTTTATTCCTTACCCAATATGTTCAACTGTGGCGACCATCGTGAATTTCTTTTAGATATAAAAATTCATACACTTTGGAAAGAACCACTGAAAGGGGCATTATCTGCCAATATCGTAAATTTTTGTTACCCGTAAAAACTATCAGATATGATTGATGCCTTAATAAAACACATTTCTGTAACTTATAAATGTTATGAAATGTACGCGCATCGGGGAAAAAAGGTGCAACAGCTGGTGTTTTCAGATCGATCAAGAAATGGGAGCTATCTTATTAATTATTAGCATTGTTTACGGAGTTTGCCGAATCGTCATTAAATCAGTACAACAATGCACTTATTTCTTATTTTCTGTGAATCTGCTTTTAGTCGGCGTTAATTACGGACAAACAACCATACAAGTTTGCAGTTAATAAGCGACAAAATACAAATTATTCGTTTTTACCTGTCACTTTTTAGTAAGGTCAGTTGCATCAAGGATTTATATTGTAGTCCTACGATATAAATCCTTGGTTGCATACGGAGAAAGCGAGGTCAAATTATTTGCTTGCAAGGCAATAATCAATCGATGGTAATTTTCGTTCAGAATGGGGGAAACTTGATCAATCTTTTAATGACAATCTGTTCAGTGTAGATGGGTACAAAGTGCAACGTAGGGACAGGAACCAGTACGGCGGGGGCCTACTTACCATCTGACTTTCCATCTAGCAGAAAACAATCTTTAGAGAGTGAAAAAATTGAAACTCTGTGTCATGAGGTATATATAAGTGACAGAAAGTGGTTGATTTCTGGGGCATATAAACCACCTTCTATGTCAAACAATGAATCTACTGAACATTTCTCCAGATTTGCTGATAGATCTTTAATACATTATGAACATATGTTATTATTTGGTGACCTAAATTTTGACATGCTCAATTCAGATAAAAGTGCTACCTTGAATGATTTCTGTGATATTTTCAATCTAACACAACTTGTTAATGGTCCAACCTGTTTCAAAAAGGGCTGTATCCCATCACTAGTAGATGTAATAATGACAAACAAGAAATCATTATGTTTTAAGTCACAAAATGTTTCAACAGGTGTCAGTGACTGCCATAACATTATAAATACTGTTATCAAAGGTGAAGTTCTTCACGAACCAAAAAAGCTCAGGTATTATAGAAGTTACAAGACTTTTGATATTGAAAATTTCAATGATGATATAGAACAAATTAAGATAAATCAAACATGTCATGAAGTAGATTCTGTTTATAATGAATATGAAAAAGATTTTATCAATGTGTTAAACAAGCATGCTCCAATAAAATCTAAATATCAAAGAAAAAAACCATTGCCATGTATGAATCAGGAGCTCAGAAGAGCTGTATACAGAAAACAAATGCTATATTCTCAATTTACAAAATGTCAGAGCAACAAAAATTGGGAAAAATTCAGAAAGCAAAGAAATTTTGTAACCAAATTGAAAAGAAAATCAATGAAAACATACTTTTTAGAACGTTGCTCTGGGGGAACAAAATCGGGCGACTTTTGGAAAACTGTTAAGCCATTCTTTTCGAAAAAGGGGTCCAGTGGAGAACAACACATTGTGCTTAATGAATCTGACAAGATTGTAAATGATCAAAAAGAAGTAGCCAATCACTTTAATAATTTTTTCTCCACTGTAGCTGAGAATATAGGAAAAGATACTGTTTACGACCCTTCTGATCATCCAAGTTTAATAGAAATAAAGAAACAAAATGATTGCAAAAACAAATTTGTTTTTGAAAAGGTAACAACAGATAAAAGTTGAAAAGATTATGAATAATATCAACATAAAAAAAGCAACAGGTGCTGATGGTATACCTGCCAAAATAATAAAATGTAGTAAATCTATTATTGCACCTCAAATTACAAGTATTTTAAATATGTCAATAGATCAGAGTATTTTTCCGGATAAATTAAAGAAAGCACAAGTAACACCTTTATATAAAAAGAATGATCCACTGTTGAAGACTAACTACAGACCCGTAAGTGTACTATGTATTTTTTCAAAGATTTTTGAGAAAATTTTAGAACAGCAATTGTCTGATTTTTTTTGAAAATATGTTTAATCCTTATTTATGTGCTTCTAGAAGAGGTCATGGATGTCAGACAACCCTGCTCAGGTTATTAGAGGACTGGCGGAATGCCTTTGACAAAGATCAGTATGTTGCCGCAGTCCTAATGGATCTTTCCAAGGCATTTGATTGCCTACCCCATGATATTTTATTGGATAAACTTTCAGCCTATGGTATGTCCACTGATTCTGTATCCCTTCTTGAGTCCTACTTATCAAATAGGAAACAACAAATTAAAATTAATAGTATCCTGAGCAGTTGGGCTGACATCCAGAAAGGTGTACCCCAAGGCTCAATCTTGGGTTCTCTACTTTTTAATGTCTTTATTAATGATATTTTTTATTTTGTAAAAAAGGGTACTTTATATAATTATGCGGATGACAATACTTTGTCTTATGGTCATCATGATTTTAATATACTTAACTCAATTTTAGAATCAGAGTCAAATGTTCTTATTAATTGGTTTAAAATAAACAAAATGCAGGCTAATCCAGATAAATTTCAAGTACTTGCGGTTGGGAAGAAGACTTTTGACAAAAACATGAAGATTTGTATACAGAACTCAACACTTTCATGTGAAGAGACAGTAAAACTTTTAGGAATTAAAATAGATTATCAATTAAATTTTGACATTCATATCAGTTCAATCTGTAGTAAGGCATCACAGCAACTGAATATACTTTAACGTTTGGGCCGATATTTAGACAGATTAAGCAAATTAACTATATTCCACACTTTCATTCTCAGTAACTTTAACTTCTGTCCTTTGGCTTGGCATTTTTGTACCGATAAAAATTCAAAAAAATTAGAGAAAGTGCAGGAAAGAGCACTTCGTTTTGTATATGATGACTACACCAGTTCATATATCAACCTTCTTGAAAAAGCTCTAGTGCCCTCCTTACAGATCAGACGTATTAGAACAATGGCCTTGGAGACATATAAAATCTTTAACAAATTAGCTCCTGTATGCCTTCATGATTTAGTTAATGTGAAGAATTCTAAATATGCTTTCAGGTATTCGAACATATTAGATGTACCTCAAGTTAGAACTACAAGGTATGGCAAAAAATCATTCATGTTTGCAGCTGCAACTCTGTGGAACGACCTTCCGAACCATTTCAGAACTGAAAACAGTTTCAACCACTTTAAAAGTTTGATTCAGTCCTGGAATGGCTCAGTATGTCATTGTTCTGCATGCAGATAACCTATTCAGCTTTCTGTTTTATTTCTAGTGCTTTTTCTAAGTTTTAATGCTGCTAAGTTATTTTATGTTTGCTTGATATTGCTTCAGCATGTTTAGTATGTCCTTTATTTTTGTGCTTTTTATGCTGCTTTTTATGTTGCATTTGCTAACTGTATGTAAATGACTGCTTTATATGTGTATTTATTCGATTATGTTAATATTTGTATGTATCTTGTGCTATTATGTATATTCGGTAAAAAGCTCCTGAGAGCTTGTGTTTATTGTTATACAAAAACCGAATTCAAGTAAAGTTTTCTTATCTTATCTTATAATTTGTATCAATTAAGAGTAAGTTACAAAAGTCACAAAACAATAGAGGACAGATATTGTAAAGGAATGGGTGTTTGCTTATGAAAGGGAGAGAGAGAATGTGAAAGAATGAATGTGTCACAATT
>MJUT01007778.1:506481-520598 GCA_002080005.1 Gigantidas platifrons
CCCAAAAATAATACGACGTGTCTAGGTACAAAAACATTTTTGCGAGTAATTACCCCCCTCCTTTTTTTTACATCCACAATTTTAGGTGTGTGTTGATCGAACCAGACTTTTTGTAATGTTTCTTTCAGCTACAGAAAGAATTAAAGATCAAACTTTGTTGCGATACTAATGTTATTTACCTAAAAAAAATGGATATGGGTAAATGTACATCATGTATATTGTACATAAAACAAAATCCAACAACATACAAGGAAACAACCATTTCACAAAGGAACAGCACATTAATTGCTGCTTTTCTTCTTGAATCTTCAATAACAAATCAATGTTTACCTAACAACATCATCTACTCTGCCCCCCCACCCTTTTCCAAAAAAAAGAAAGGAAAAAAATGGTCATCAACAGAGTCCTAGATTTAATCTGACGTGTACTTCTCATGCTTGTTCTTTGAGAGTTTTGCCAAAATAACAGTATTTTTGTTGAAACTTGATATTTTCACCCAATGTTTAAAACTCCCACTTAATAGGCCTCTCGATACGAAATGGATTGGCCGTGCGTAGCGAAGAACAAGCTAAAAAATTCCGAAAATCTTTCCGACCAATGAAATAGCGCGAAACAAAATATGCTCGGTAGACCTCCTGAATGGGCACGGGTGGAGCAGGCAACGGAAACGATTATCTCCCTTGGCTATATACTCAACCATACAGTCAAAACAATGTTGCTAGATTTGTGTATCGTGTTAGGTAAATGAGTTTGCCAGACATTTATTTATGGATATATTGTGACAAAATATGGATGTAATAGTTTGAAATATATAATTTCACAAGGACGTTTGTATTATTTGATATTCAACATACGTCTTCTTGTGAAATTTTGGATGTGAAGTAAAATATAATCAAATCATGGGCCAAATTTTACCAGCGAGCTGCTGTTAAGTTCGGATTAGAATCAGGATTATTTTTAGTTTGACAAATTTTTCTGAATGGTTTTTTGTTCTTTTGTAAGGTATTTTTACCTTAATAATTATATATAAAAACAGAAAATATAGGTAATATATTTTTTATAAAATAAATTAATTAAAAAACACGTGTCTTCTTAGAAAAAGGTAAATCCGAGGATTTATGATTATGCAAAGCAGATGTTTGTTTACAAACAATAATTATATATATCAGTGTATTTTGTAAACAACTAATGGTACGTAGATATCTAACATAGTTAACACTTAATCCAAATATATAAGCTTATAGACAAACTGTGTTAATCACTATATTTGGTTCATTTTTTTTTCAGTAGTAATTTTATAATACTATTCACTACTATGATTATCTCCCTTTAATCTAATTCCTTAAAAAGCATTTTCCCCAATAATTAGTGTTAATTCAACTTTTTGCATTTAATTGTTATATTTTGAAATTGTTATCAATATTAAATAATAACTTTTTTTAGGTTCATATTTATAAGAATGTTATAGTTGCAATTATTATGAATATTATAGTTGCAATTATTTAAATTAGATATACCTACCTTGAAGTAATTTTGGATTTATTTATATAATCAACGCCCACTTTTCTATAATTATATTGCCGAACTTCCTACGGTCTTTTCCTAGTATTATAGTTATACTTCGGTATGTTCCGACTTATTTCTGTCGATTCTAAATTAACATACACACGTCAAGTACGTCAAAAAACTATCCAATTAAAAGTTTCTCGATATACGCGAACTGGACGAGAATTCCTTTACTTATTATAAAATCCTGAGATACATCGAATGGTAAAATCGGCCATTTTCTAGCATGTTATTTTCCGATTCCATCCCCTTTCCCTATGACATCCCCTGGGTGGAGGAAAGTTGGATGTGTCGTCGAGAATAAACTTTAATTTCGTCAATAAATATTTGTTGTTCGTACGTATAAACTAGATAGGAATGAAGGGAACTCATTTTTGAGACGTGTAAAATATTGGATTCCCTCTTCGTATTTTGACGATTGTTTCTTACCTTTGTTTTTTTTTAAGTAAAACGGCAGCTGGACCTAGAAACAAAAGTTAGTAGAACGAGAGAGTTGTAACACGAAATGTTATAAAATATGGATAAATGGCTCAAAGATATACAGAGCCGTCCGGTGCGTTCCCGCACCTAAGGGTTCAGTGGTTAATTTCACAGCTTACCAACATTTCATTGAATTAATTTAAATCATCCTCAAATACATTGAAGTATTATCTTTATGGTCTTTATCCGGATTCCGCTACAATTTTTAACATTTCAGTGAAAACGAAGTGTAAACAAACCAACCCTCGATTTTTGACAAATGTTGCAACGTCCGTAGCTGCGGAACCGTAGTCCTTATGGTCCTTGGTCAGTTTTCTGATATTTGCGGACCATATGGCTACGGATTTCACCCTATCAAAAACTTTCGAAAATGCTCGGTGAAAAAGTTGCACCATATCTAACTATTAGCGACATCACGTGACTTTTGTGACGTGACTTCCGGTCAACAATACACTAAAATTTTAACCTTGAGAGCTACGGGAGGCGCTAGAAAATTGACAATTTCTTGTAAAATACACAATTTAAGATTACTTTGCATCTTTCTCGATAATCAGTAATAGTTACCTGATCGATAAATAATAGTCTTTTCAGTTTAAATCGATGGGAAATTACGTCCCTGGACTTTCGTAAAATCCATCATTTTTCCCTCCATTTTACCGTTATTTGTATGTAAAATGCCTCGACCCCTAGGTACTTTAATTGAAAATTCCACGATTCCTGTTAAATAATTGATAGTTTTGCATCTTCCTGCAAGTAGTTGACATGTGGAAATGTGGAATTGTTACGTTTATATCAGTTTAATTTTACATCCTGTCTCGTCCCTAGACGTTTGAAGTTCATCAATTTTTTGGCAACAACGTACAAACTTAACAAAGAATGCACGGTGATTGAACTTTAAATCGCTATTTAAAAAAAATTTGCTCAATATTTAAAAATTATGCTGATATCCACATAATCTTGAAATGTTTATCGATATGAAAATGTTATTTGTATCAGTTTAATTTAACGAGAAAATACTTCCAAATTATTTTTAAAAAGTGCATAAAAACCTCGATAAATCATGTACAATCCCTATTAATTTACGGTAATTTGTAAATTCAGTCGTTCGAAATGTGTCAAATGTGATCAATAAAATTAATATGAACAAAAATATGCTGATATCCTGTAGAAACTGAATAATGATTCTTTCCGAAAATCTAGTTCCTAACAGTTTAATTTGTGTTCTTATTACTTCCAATTATATTTGAAAATGACAAAAATTTTAAGATCGAACAAGAAAAATCCAACATGGCGGAGCTCACCGGAAATAATGTTGATGTTTAATAGTATACGGATTTGACAGATTATATCATCTATTTCACTCATCTATTCATGATTCTTTAAAAATATTCCACCTGATTAAAAATATTTCATGTCAAGGGTGTGCATTTTCCTCTTTAGCCGGCCACTTTGTGGACACGCCGATAATATAACGTGTGTTTGTAATTTTTAACACTTGGCTTGATTCTGTCCTTGAAATTTTTCTGGATTACAGATAATGTTTTTCTTGCAATTATGTAAATTGTTTCGAGAAGTCAAGGTCCGCACAGGGGAGTACAATACATCCTAATTAATTATACACAAAGCCATAAAAATGGCAGAACCCCCGGTGCGTTTATTTCCTGTATTATTGTACAGGTAAATAATTTCACACACTTTTTTTTTAAATAATATAATTCGACCAGTAAAAATGTAGCATTATACGATTTTGGCTATCCTGTTAAACAAAAACTACATTTTTATTCACAGGAACAAAACCTTTATTAACAAAACAAAAACAAAACAAAAATTTGCATCCCGCTTTCGGCTATCCCTTTCAACTCCTAAACGATTATTTCGTGTTCCAAAATCTTTTGTAGCCTCCAGCATAGGAATATAATTTTCTAAATCTTCACTTTTCGCTGCAAGACTGCTTAATGTTTTGAACCGATTTTTTTTAATGGAATAATTTTAATAGTAAATTTCACATTAATATTTGTTTTCAGATAAATTAATGGATTCAATGATTACCTAAAAAATGCATTTTACATGTTATATCAGTACAATATATGACCAGAGACATATTATTTTATATGTTTCTGATATTAACGGGTTATCGAAAGCTAGATCATAATTAATTTAAATTACAGATTCTAGTAATCGAACCTGATTATGACTGGTATGTTGCATAGTTCCGGAGAAAATATAAGTACCAGTCGAAAAGTAATTACAGAGTTATCGAACCTAATTATGACCGTAATAGTTGCGATTTTTTGCAAATGTATGTCATGAAATCGTGTGCGAGAACGATCAAACATATATATTTCGCTTCGTGAGATATTTATCTACATTCTTCTATACTTATTTACATATTAACAATCATTTCCAGCTCGTTATCATAACAAATGTCTCGATATTAACTGATCCCGCCTACTTCGTTCCGCCATCTTGTCATTGTGGTAATATCGAGACAGTTGTTATGATTACGAGCTGGAAATGAATATTAATAGGTAAGTAAGTATAGAAGAATGTAGATAAATATCTAACGAAACGATACATATATGTTTGATCGTTCTCGGACCCGATTTAATGACAATAATTTGCAAAAAAGGTGCGGAAAATTTTCACCGCGCATGTTCGAAAGTTTTTGATAGGGTGAAATCCGTAGCACTATGGTCCGCAAATATCAGAAAACTGTCCAAGGACCATAAGGGCTACGGTTCCACAGCTACAACTTCCGGTGATGTCGCGCATGCATACTTTGGATGGTTCTTAAAATGAATAAAGGAAAGATTTTATTTTAAACGTTTTCGAAATTGAAGTTTATTCCTATTCCTTCAAACTAAGCTCAAATTTGAAAACATTTGATATCTTTTAATATAATTAGAATTAATCCTCATACGCCAGTAGTCTCCATCTGATCTTTCCAATGTTTTTGCAATTTTTACATGTACAATACATATGCGCGAACACCGGTGCCAAGACAGTACTTCCAGACAAAGATCCATACCATAATCGTGGGAGAGACCAAATGAGGAAAACAAATATCATATTGTGGTGGTCAGTTTTATTGGTGGAGGAAAAACGGAGAAAACCACCGACCTGTCGCAGGTCACTGACAAACTTTATCAAATAATGTATCGAGTACACCTCACCTGAATGGGATTCGAACTCACAACGTTAGTGCACAGGCGCTCGTGGCACGGACTTACCACCCCCCTTTTTTCTAACTTTCTGTTTACAAATTTATTTTCAATAAAATTTCTTTATTTCTTTATTATTTCATCTCTTTTTCCTTATTTTAACTTGTTCGTGTCAATATTCATACATTCTTATGTTAACATCAAATTGCATGTGTCGACCCTATATAGATACTAATAATCCACAAGGCATGCAACTCCGCAGGTTTAAAAATCGTACCCCTGCTCGCTTCGAGTACATTTATTGCACCTTATTTCCATTATGTCATTCAAACTAGACCATGTATCCATTCCTAAAAGATGTATCTTTTCGCCCCTGTTTTTGTTTTGTGCATACGATAGCTCAATTCTCCAGAATTTTAAGATTTTCACACATTTATTGCCAAATTTTTCAGAGTACCTCACGGAAGACGGAAGTGGCGTACCACTGCATTAACTTCAACGATAGGGTCAGAAAATATCGCGCCAAAATAATAAATTTTTGGAACTTTTCTGACCCTATCGTTGAAGTTAAGGCTGTACTTGTGAAAGTTTAGCAGGTATTTGCCTAAGGTCAGTGGGTATCTCCCGTCACTCTGGGTTCCTCTACTACTAAAATGAAAGAACCTTAGTGAGCAAGCTCACATACCCCACGCCCCCTAATAACACTGACTATGTGGAATAATTGGAAATAGGAAGTGTAACTGTACATGTTATGAGATGAATGAAGGTGACGTTATTCTTGGAGATCCTACAAACTAAAGTGTCGTCCAATTATATGGCTATATTTCAGCATTTTATGGCTGAAGACCTCATGAAGGCTGTATCCAGGCGACACGACAAAATTTGCCAATTTCTATAAAGTCCCCCTCCCGAGAAAATGGTTCCCCCTTTTTGATTTAGCTGAAAATCGAACTCGTCCGAGATTTTCATAAGAATAAATGTTCATTCAAATTTGAAGACAATCTGACAAGACATTAGTCCGAGATTCCTCTGCCGTTCGACGACTATTTACATCTTGCTGCTGTCGAACGTCAGAGCGCTCTCCATAATGAAAACAGCGGATTTTCCTGTCCATCTCAGCCGTGGCACATTTCCACGTTTTGTGGCTATCAGATTTTATTTTCTATCCAAAACCCTAATATATATCGCTTCACCAATCATTTTTCTATTCATTCATAACCATCTTACCCTCAGAAATTAGTGTTGCACTCCATTACAGCACGATTTCCCCAGACCTATATAATTTCGTCATTTTGAACACTGACATTTTGGAATATTTATCACGTGACTTCGAGAGAACTACGATTACCGCAATGCATCATGGGAGATGATTTGCATATAATCTGACCTTGTCCAAAAAATAGGGGGAAACGTAACACATGCTCTTTCCGAAACCCGCGGATAACACTGCCAAATGAATCTTTTCTATCCAACATATTTTGTATTATTTCTTTCTGCTCTGATTTGAGCTGTAGATGGAACTGTTTGTCCTGCAGAATACACTTTATATCGTCTTGTATGTTTTACATATGCTAATTTGGCGCGCTGCATTTAGTAGCTCCCATCATGCAATGCGTTGCTATCATCTTTCAGTTAGTATCGCGAAATCACGTTAAAAAAATGGCAGTGAAATGACCAAATCGGGTGTAAGAAAAAAAACGTGCTGTAATGGAGTGTAACACCACTCTCTGAGGGTAAGATGGTTATGAATGAATAGAAAAATGATTGGTGAAGCGATATATATTAGGGTTTTGGATAGAAAATAAAATCTGATAGCCACAAAACGTGGAAATGTGACTCTCTCGAGTGTGTGAGAAAAATCCGCTGTTTTGTTTATGGCAAGCGCTCTGACGTTCAAACGACAACAGCAAATTCTAAATAGTCGTCGAACGGCAGAGGAATCTCGGACTAACAAGACATGAAGATGTTATCCAGGTGACAACATATTGATGACAGACGGATGGACGGGTCAAAAACATTATACCCTCCGCTACTTCGTAGCATGGGGTATAACTGGTCATTACGATAAAGCTGAAAGATTGCTTCAGACATGTAAAACCACACTAAGAAAACAAGCAAACCTTTGTGTAAAATGTTGCTGTATTTTATGGCAATGTTTAGGATAAACTACCGTATGTTTAAAAGGTCAACAGGATATTACTGAATCATTGTCGGAGACATTTAGAGCTTGTTTCATGGTTTGGTCTGCCACCATGATGTCCAAGGGCAAGGTGTACCTCCAAACAATATTTATGTATGTGGTTATTATATTGAATTTTTTTTTGTATTCTTGACTTTTCTCCACAACTATTTGGTCCATAATGCTATAGGATAAATAAAATAAATACACCATCCAATGTGTTCTATCAGTTATTACTTTCGGAACTCCTCGGCTAGCATCAATAACGTAACTAATGTAAACTACGGTATTGATTTATATATATTCGTGTAAAATGCCACAAATGCTGTTAGCCTGTTATTAATAATTATAAGTGAGGGATATCTATCAAGAAGATTGACCATGCAACAAGAGGACCGTGGACGCCAGGGAAATACGACGTGGTTTTCTCGGCACATTTCAATGACATCACCGAGGTGTCTGTCTGGATTATTATCATGTACACTGAAAAAGTGTATGTTAGATGTCTTCCAGTGTTGATTGAATAAAAAGTTTATATTACTTTTACTTACGGAATGGCTCCTCTAACACATAAAGCACCAACCATTTTACTATTGAGTGAGGGGGGTGGGTTCTTTTTTAGAATAAAAAGAGTTTATTTTCCACTATGTCCAATTTGTTTTTTTTTAAGTTGACATGAATACACCTCGGCCCTAAGAAATATAGTTTGTTTAGGCTAACTTGACCCTACCTAAAAGTAAGTGCCTATCCTAGCTATTTTATTAGTTTTTCTCAACAAACACAGTCAAAGTTGGAACATCTGCTTGCCAAATATATCATATCGAAAAAAAATCCAGATTACCCTTTTTCACAGGTAACCCTAAACACACAATTATTTTTTTAGGTCTCATAATGATCTGCATGTATCTTCTACAAAATGTACCTCATCATCATGTATGGATAAAACATATTTTTGCTCTACTTGATGTGTGAAAAAAAATGGATTCTCTACTGACATTAAAAAAAAACAAAGTCCCCCCCCTTTTCACTAATAAAATCGTTGGTGTCTAATAAAGAAAACAACAGTCTGCGAGAAGACACGTCACTCCACTCGGTCACCTTAATGAATATCCTGATACCTAGCAATCCAGTCTGTGTTCTTACTTCTAAATGCTGCATGCTTAGCAGAGAAACAACAAATACCAATTTTATAGTCTTTAGTTTGACCAGACTGGGGCTCTATCCCATAGATCTAACACACTCAAGGCGAGCATGTTAACCATTACACCACCAATGAGATAGATAGGAAACCATTTTGTCTACAGACTAATGACGACAGACCTGTAACGTAATATCACCACAACAAAATTTCTGTGGTCATATAAAAATCACACTGAAAAAGGAGCACTAGCAGTCCTTCAAAACTGTCATTAAAGAGCTAGTGACTTGTGCCAAAGTTGCTTAATTTGAAGTTAATTCAGTCAATATGATCAAGCACACATTAAAAAATTCATAGATTAGCTTCCAGCCAGATTTGAACTGACATCTTTTCAAGTTTATTGAAATGTACTACCTTGTACTACAGAAGCCATAATCATGATTGTAATGTTACATAAAGTACACATACAGATAAATAAAACACTCAAACAAGTACTTCAAAAGCATCTTGTACAAAGGACTGCATTTAAGACATACATGTACTATTAACTACAGATGTACATGTATTTTAATCTTCACCATAGGATGGTTAAATGTTTAAATTGTGTATTTATTGACACTGATTATATCAGGTAATAATATTCATTAAAAAGTTGCTAAATGTTTTCGTGATTCATGAAACCTTTTTTTTTAGAGCTACAACATGAACTGTTAGTAGCCTAAATAGTCTTAAAGGGTCAATATATTACTTCAGTAACAATATATGATATAAATATACAGGTATAACATGACAAACACAACAAATATTTAATGACTGATAAAAAAATCACGAATACCCAAAAAACTGAAGATTGAGCAACACAGCTAAAAATCAGGACAGACATATGATCAGATGCTCCATATGAGTCTGCAGTTCGAACTTCATTAATACCATTTCATAGGCAAAAGAGCTTTTTTACTTTAGTATGGAAGCATACATGTATATTTTCCAGTTAGCCAAGGATATAAGGATATTTGAACTAAGGCATGCTTTGAAATCATAGTGACTTTTTTTTATTGCTGCAGCCTTGACAATTTACCAGACAAATAAGGAATACATTTTTTGTACATTTTTCTTAAAGATGTATACCAAATGTAATGAGCATCATTTAAATTATTATATTTATTGGGGTAATTACACATGATTGTGTATTTATATTTCAAAGATAAAAAACAACATTGAAAATTGTGAAAATAATTATTGTTCTTTTTATTTAAAAAGTTACATTTTAGTGTAATTTTCATAAAAAACATGAGGGTACTCCTATTGAAAGCCCCATGTTTTTTCCCCATTGAAAATATGCCGTTTTTTTCACATTCTGAATGATAACATATATATGATGTTTCCAGTGTGTTGTTTTTGAATGTTTATTAAAAAGAAAAAGTGTGGAAAAAGTTGGGTCAGTTTTTTTAATAATAAATGAATTTATTCCTAACCTCCCCCCTTTCTTTCTTCTTTGAGAAAGAAAGGGGGGAGGTTAGGAATAAATTAATTTATTATTAAAAAAAACCTATAAAGGCTACTGGTCAAATGTTTTTCCGGTAAATTTCGATACCGATCTGCTGTGCACGAAAGAAATAAAAAAATCTATAGAAAATACATGCATTTAACTTCCAAAAAATGTAAAACTGAAACTGCAGCCATGCATACTAACCTTTAGTTACATCTACAAAGTTTGGTTGTTGAAGGGCGCCATCTTGAAGTTCGTTTACCTCGTTCCGGTGCAATGAGAAATTCTGGTTGTATGGAAGCACCGGTGGGACACAATGTGACTCATGATTTTTAAATTAAATTTTACATTATTAATTGTGATTTTAACCAAATAAAACATTTTTTTGCAGAATTTTTTTTTCTAATAAATAACAATTGAACAAGAACAGTAAAATTTAACCATAAAATTTATCAAAACAGAACAGAACAAAACATAAATTCTATGGTGTTATGTCAATTTAATTTACTGATCTTTACAGTGGGGACAGAAAAACTTGTCCCCTCTCCTTACAACCCGGACATCACAACAAAATCGAAGGTGAGTCCAGTGGTTACATGAACGATTGTTACATTGTGCCCATTGTACAAATTCAATGCCATAGACTTGATGGATTCCATCTGGTGAGCTCTTTTGACATACACAGCATGGTTCTTCATCATCTGTCAATTCACTCTCAGATTCTGTGTCTACTGGTATTGGGCCTCCTTTCTTGCAAAGTCCAGATGTGCTTGCCACTGCAGCAGGTCCATTTTCCAACATTTTAGCAACTTTCTCTTTTTTGACAGCAACTTGTGATTTGTTTTGTTTTCTTTTAACTGGTGTCTTCTTTTTTGGTGCAGACTTGGTTTCTGATTTCTGTTTGTCGACTTTATCTTGATTTTGAACATCAACTTTCGCTTCCTTGGTACTCTTAAATGGTGGTTTAAACTAGGCTTTCTTTTTAGTTTTTACGTTGGATTCTTTCTGGCTAAGATAGTCAAGATTTTTCTTCTTTCCTAAGTACCCAGTGCAGGTAAAATAATTACGTTTCTTTTCAGTTCTTTCTACAGACACAATTGACCTATTTTCAAGGAAGTTATTGACTTTAGAAGGTATCTGTGCACATTCAACAATTGGTTCAGCTACATAAATAGGAGTTACTGAGACTTCTTCAGGTAATGATGGTTGGCTGTTGTTTTCCTGATTCAGTACAGTGTCTTTGTTAGTGTCAGTTTCATCATGTGGAGAAGAGTTGTCGTCTGCTGGTGGAGTTTTCTCTAGTTGACCCTCTGTTGATCTGCTTGGAATTTCTACCTGACTTTCAGCATGTTCAGAATCTTGAGTACAGTCTGCAATCACCTCAGGTTGCCCATCATCAACATGATCATCAGGGTTAGATTTCTTGTAAATAGTTGCTGGGGCTATTTCTTCTCTGTCAACAGCTTTTGGGTTAAAAGGAAATATTCCAGTTTTCTTAAAGGCAGCTGTAAGATTTCCCGCTGACAAGGCTTTCTGGTAGGCTGTTCCTGATAATTTCCCAATGTTAAATTTTGTTATTTTGCATCCTGGGTTCTTGCGTAGAAACAGTTGTGATTCTCTGTTGTAGAAGGACTTCATAGGACCAAAGCATGCAACGTCTAAGGGTTGAAGAATATGGCTGCAGTGTGGTGGAAGTACAAATAACAGCAGATTTTTGGATTCAGCCCATTTGTGAAGTGTGAGAGAGATGTGTGAACGATGACCATCAAATAAAATTAGTGTAGGATTACCAGTGTTGACATCTTTTGCATATTTAAGAAAATGTTTCTCAAGGTACGTCTTAAATGTGTCACTGTTTGACCATCCAGTCTGAGAACATTGGCCATCTGAACCAGCTGGTGTTCCATCTAAGAGAAGTGATCTGTCAAATTTCTTCCCAGGAAATATATAGTAAGGTGGAATTGCATTTCCTATGGCATTGCCAGCTCCAATAATAGTAACATTGGATATGGATCTCATATATTTTTATAAATGCAGTTAACTTCAAAATCTTTTTTTTTTCAATTATAATGGGTAGCATAAAATATGACTTTATTCCCATGGACTTGTCTCTGAATCCATTCAAACGGATACCTCATCATAATTTTATGATAATATAAATCGGATACAATGTATGACGTTTTATTTTCAGTCGGGGCAACTTGGACATTCAACAAATACAATAATATTGAGAAGAAACAAACATAGATCGTGTCCTTGGGTTTTCGGTGTAATATGTACCTTTCAATCAAGTCAGTTTTTCGACCGTTTGTCGATACATTTCGGCGCAGTAGCAGGGGCTGCTCTGGCTCCCAAAAAGTAGGAGCCAGAAAAATCGCCAATTTTTTCGAACCGAAACTGTGGATGGAGATTGAAAAGCTATGAAAAACCTCCTAGGATGGGAACATACTCTGCAAATTAACAACCAACTGATAAAACATAACATTGCCACGATTTTGATCTAATACAACCCAAATTGTAACCCCCCCTTTTTTTTGAAATATTACTATGGTTTGGTCTAATACCACACAAATTGTAATAAACCCACCCCCACTCTTTTTGAAATGTTACTGTGCTTTAGTCTAATACCACAACAATTGTATTAACTCATATTTGTGTAGTCTTCAGTAGAAAAAAAATTATGTTCTCTGCCAATTTCAAATTTGTCCAATTTCTATGTACAAAAAATGTAGATTCCTTGTAGGTAATGAAAATATAGAACAAACGTCATAAACTGAAGCAAGTTGTAAAATAAATTATTATTTCTCAGACCTCATAATCAAATTGCAACAATTGGAATAAAAATACAGTAGTTATTTTTTTTTTATTGCAGACACATGTCTGTTTGTAAATAGTGCTATAAATAGAACGCAATTGTTACCCGGAAGCAGATCGATAACAATCTGGATTGTGAACTCCTGCTGATCTCGCCATTTTAAAGTTTATAACTTTTTGAGACAATCACTTTCAAAATACTTAATGGATACGATAGATTTCAATAAACATGATATCGACAATTTCATAAATGAAACGTGACAAAAAAATAGTTTGTAATATATGGCGGACATTGTGACAAATCCTGCAATGAATGACGATTACAAAATTATTATGTCCACATTAAATATGATACATACATGTACTGGGGCATTTTGAGTACATGTCATAACTTAAAAAAAGACATTATCATTGATTGAATTCTTTGTCCAGGTAAATCAAGCCAGGTGAGATCAAAGATTACGTAATCAAAACAAAAATTTTATAATCCGTTGATTGGCTTGTAACCGCCTGCTTGTAACATGTAATAAAATTGTCATTGTAGTGTATTTCATGGATTATTGATTTTTGTTACAGTACACAGTGATCATAGATAATTTTACACAAGGAAATCTAGGCGCCAAAAAAATCGCCAGAAGCCGATTTCAGTCGCCAGTCAAGAAAACAAATCGCAAATTGCGACATTGGCGACCGACAGCGCGATCCCTGACTGTAGATAATTTTTGAGCTTCTGCAATGACCACAGCCAGGGGAGATCATAGAGAGGGGAGTTTAACGTGTAGTAGAGAGATCGTGATAATATGGCGTCTTTCTTTTCTGAATGTTTCTAGTCTTATCTGTAGTCATAAAGATCATACCTAAGAGCATTTCCCTATTTCCTGTATATTGCGATTGGTCGTTATTAATATATTGATCATTTCGTATGCATGATAACCTGTGACCCGTCAGAGGTCAATACTTTTGTTAGTCAAAAATAGTGTAGTTTTTTGCAGTCGCACATTTGTCTAAATGTGCACTGCTTTTCCATAATCTACTCGTCGTAATGTGCACTACGTCTGCTAAATTATGTTATTAAAAGTCATGTTCTTGTGATATGTTATTATTTTAATTACTGTAGCAAGTTAGAGAAAGGAAAAAAGAGATGAAATAATATCGAATTAAAGATACATTTTGTATTACATATTAGTTTTCAAATTCTACATCAAATGATTAATTAATGATTTATCTGCAAAATATTTAACAAAAACGCATGTATAGCAATTTTAATACACTTGAGTGATAGGAATGTGG
>MJUT01007778.1:550263-564618 GCA_002080005.1 Gigantidas platifrons
ATGTTTACTAAAGTTATCGCGTAAACAAGACACAATTCTCAAAATTGGTGATTTTTCAATCAAAAACTAAGATTTTTCACCAAAACACTTGCTTCAAATATTTCCATGTTAGAACCCATCCAAGATAATGATAATTACAAGCCACATGCAAAAAATTATTCAAATCTATCCAAGTTTACTCAAGTTATCGCGTAAACAAGAAAGTGTGACGGACGGACGACCGCTATTACTATATCCCCTCACCGCTATCGCGGGGGGATAAAAACAGGAGTCAGAAGAGGCAATCACACAGTACATAAGTTTTGAGTGAGGTTCGTGTTGCTCGATCTTTAGCTTTATGTGTATGTTTTGTAGATCGTTATTTGTCCTTTTGTACTTTTTCTTTTGGCCATTGAGTTGTCTGTTCTCTCTTCGTTATATGGATTCTAATTGTCGCTTTGGTATCACCAAACTCTTCTTCAATGAAAATTTTCAGTAAAGAACATACCAGATTTAAAAAACAGTAAATACAGATGGTGCAAGATTGTAAAATAAAAAAAATTCAATATGAAACATCCGTTAATGAGGTAAAATTGTCTGATAGGAACAGCTTCTTCTTTTTGACTTGAGTAATAACACCCATCATGTACTGTTTCATTCTTAATTGATTAACATTTTAATATAATCTGATGATTACGAAGATTGCAGGAACTTTCTACTGCATTGGTAATCAAATTATATAAACGTTTCCTGTTATGTTAATTGTATTGCATCATTGATCATATCCCAATTTATAAACAAAAAAATGTACTACTTACAGGACACAGCTCTAAAAACACATCGTAAACAGACTCCTTTCCTCTTTCTCTGGAAGCCGATAAAGGTGTTGTATCCCATCTAAAAATATTACACAGATGTAAAATGATAAAATGTTTTTATTGTGGATGCGAGTAATTATCTATACTAGAACCGATACATATAAAACAGTTATATGTCTAAGATAGGATCAAGGGTCCGTGTGTTGTCAATGAATCAAGACATATGATCCTAGACATAAAAATATATTAGTTTGTCTAGGACATTGATACAGCTACAACACGGCGAGATAGAAACAAGAAAAACGACAGAAACTAAATGAGCAGTATTAGTAAATTTGTAAATTTGAATATTTACCTATCTTTTCCTTCCTTTGCAATTTCATGGAGTTTACACTCTTCAAGAAGGAATCTTATTATGTGCTCTTGGTTATCACTGACAGCAATATGAAGAGCCGTTCTCTTGTCATAATCAGCTGCTGTCATGTCATAGCCTGCTTTATAGTATCTGTAATAAGAGTTTGAAAATACCAAAGGGGTAATCAGAATCCATAAATCGAAGAATTTGATGTTCAATTGTTTAGTTTTAGGCTATGGGTGTTGAAAGGCACATTGAACAATAATTCATTCATATTGTTATCTAGGAAACCAGAATACAAAGAGAAAACTACTGACCAATCATAATTCACCGACAAACTTTATCTCCTAATGTTAATTTGAGTTCAGCTAGCCATGGTTGGGAATCAAATTCACAACTTTCATGATGATAGACACTGCCTAGGTAAATGTTACCTTCAAGTTACCATACTTTCGCAGCAACGACGATCACCCAAAAATTTAGAGTGAGTGATTAATTGTTGCTTAGTGCCAATTCAGCAATTTTTCAGCTATATCATGGCGAGAACATGTTAATTTTCAATGAGATGATATGATGCCCGCTTCATACTAGACCAACACGCTGAGTTGGATTTTTATAGTGCTAGCTCACCGATACAACAGTCCGCGGATAGACAGGTCACTTCACTCGAACACATTATCCTGATTGTGAGACAACAAGTCCTTGCTCTTTCTCCTTAATGCTGCGTGCTTAGCGAAGAAGCAACAAATATCAATTTTATAGTCTTTGGTTTGACCCAACCGGAGCTCAAACCCACGATCTACCACATGCGAGGAGAGAACACTATAACAATTATGCCAATGATGCGCTTAACAATTTAGAAGTTTTTTTTTTTTTTTTTAAACTTGTGTATAATATAATATGTGACAGTTACAGGTCATCCAACAATTTAGATGTTTTTCTAAGACTTGTATATAATATCATGTGACAGTTACAACAAAGATTGGTAATAAGTAAAATATTCAAAAGAGATTCTTACGATTTCATTTGTTTAATATCTCCTCTTGATGCAGCAGTTAGGAGCCTAACAATCTTTAAATCATCGTCCAATTGTTCCATCTGAAAAAATGAAAGATATAAAACATGAAAATACTGATAAAACTATTAATTTAATTTATTTTCTGATAAATATTTACATGCCTTCTGACCTTATAAACACCAATGATACAATGACCATATTTCTGTTTTATTCTAAGGAAGACAATTGCTTGTAATAAATTCAATGGTTTTACATGCAATTAATATGACAGGACACAATTATTGAACCAAGTTGCACTAGGGAGACTAGATCTTTTACCTGATGAAAAACACAATTATACAAAGCATTATCTTATTGATACAACTAGGCTGGCTTCATACCTTGACCTACATTTTGAATTGACAGTGAGGGTCGGTTAGGAACAAAACTTTACGACAAAGAAATGATTTTAATTTTCCCATTGTGAATTTTATCATTTATATGTAGCAACATTCCAGCAGCACTTGCATATGGAGTATATATCTCTCAGTTTATCTGATATTTCAGAGCTTGTGGCTTCTATCAGGATTTCCTTGATAGAGGGTTGCTGCTAACCAAGAGTTCCTATTGGTTAATATGAAGTGATCACTAGGAACATTTTACGATATTCAGAATAACTTGGTCACAACTGACCACAGATATGCTGCACTTGTCAAAATCACTTCCCGGTCCTTTCCTCATTCATAATTTATCACTGGTTTGTAACTAGAGTAACACAACAGATACCACTAGTGGAGCAGAAACTGTGTTCCCCCCCTGAATTTTAGTGGTGATAGGCACTGATTGCATAGGTAATTTTAAATCATATTTTAACAAATGGATCATCCATTGACCATCCATGTGATGGTTGGGTTCAAACCTTTCTTAATATGAAAGTTTTATTTAATATTCAATAACATTCCAAGGTGACGGACATTTCATATTTTACATCGCTCCCAACAATATAAGTTTGGTTGAGGGTCACTGTGTTTTTTTTGTTTTACAGTTTAGCCAAGAAAGAATCATATAGGACTCTTCTAGTCATCTGCTAAGTTAAATCTGAACTACAAACTATCCAAGGGAGGAATAGACCTGTAAAATGTGGTTATGTTTGGTCCAGTTGCCTTGGAATTGAATATTCAATCGTGAATCGTTTTACTAATGACAACAAACACTGTAAGGAGATATCAGAAGATCATTTCATTGTTTGTGTCAGATTAGCTAAAAGAGAGACTGCACATTTGTGACAATAGTTTTAATGCGATTCCTTAAGGCATGATAAGTGACTACTAACACATAATGTATATTCAGCATTTTTTGTGATTTCATCAGACTTAATATCAATTTGCATGATGTTATATTGCACATTATTTAGATCACTAATGATTTAAAAATGAAACCTTTTAATATCAAACTTGCTTAACTATTTCAGAAATACTCTTGTTTCCTTTTTTTGTTTTTTTTTGTTTGTTTTTATACATTTTATTTTTGCTTAATAAAATCAAGTAGTAATCGATGAACAAATTAGTATGTTAATTTTTTTTAAAAGCATAACATACCGTAAAATAGGCTGAAAATAGTTTCATTACATAAAAAACAATAATAATAAGTAACATAACAGACAGCATAAACTACATTTTACCAATTCATTCAGCTAAATACCAAGATTGGGTTGGAGAAACCTGAATTAAATTCAAGTGTATATTAAAACTTAATTGACACTTACAATTACTTGAAATGTACATGAAATTAATTTACACTTAAGTTTAATTGAGAATTAAATTTAAGTGAGGTATGTGCACCCAGTCCATGACCTCAAGTGGAATGCAAGTGTAAATCAAAATTAATTTACACTTAAGTTTAATTGAGAATTAAATGTAATTGAGATATGTGCCACCCAGTCCAGGGCATCAAGTGGAATGCATGTGTAAATCAAAATTCATTTAATGTTGTTAATTTTGTTGTTCCTCCATTTCTACAGATTAAAAAATACTAGGACTAGGAAGCGGGATACAAAAAAGAAGAATATTTTAAAGTATGGAACTAATTAATAATATTAATGATGCCAAACTAGATTTTGATGAGGGTGTGTTGGGGTGGATGGTTGATGTGTCTATTATTTTGAAACACTCCATTGGTTGGTAAGTGATTGTGTTTTTGTTTGTTCTCAATGAAAAGTTTTTCAGCTATATTATGGCAAGAACATGTTAATTCTAATGATGCCCACTGATGAAGTTATTCCAGAAACATGTTGGGAGACTTAATCTACGTTTTTGTTACTATCACTGGGTCGTTACTTCTGTTGGAGGTTTATTAATCCCCGAGGATATCATCTGCCCAGTAATCAGTGTACTGACACTGACCTGGTTTAGTATATATATTAGTGTTTACAAATCAAAGTTCCTAATTAACACAATTTATTAAAACTAAGATCTGTGTATGCACATCAATAAAAATTGGCAGGATTAAACTAATCTTAATTATGGGCCCAAATCTTCCATCTTAGTGAACTGATGTTGTCATGCATGTATTTTCCAAATGCGAGTAAAATGCCAACCCTTACATATAACTTGGTGAGCACAAAGTTTGAAGATACCCAAATGGTAATCAGAAGACGTAAAGCAAGGGTTTGGGTTATGGTGTTTAACACCACTTTCAACAATATTTCAGTTGTATCGTGGCATTCAGTTTTATTGGTGGAGGAAACCGAAGTACCCAGAGAAAACCACAGACCTGCCGCAAGTCACTGACAAACCTTATCACATAATGTTGTATCGAGTACACCTTGCATGAACATGATTCAAATTTACAACGTTAGTGGTGATAGGCATTGATTGCAAGGTAGTTGTAAATCCAACTACCATGCAATCACGACCACGACGACCCCGACTTAAATCACTGAAGGACAGACAATGACAAAAATAAAAGGACAAAAGGAGAAAGAGAACTTAGTCTTAATTTTTTAAATTTATATGAAATGTCATTAGAAGTTAGCATATGTATAATATTAGTTCTATAAAAAGATGCTTAATATCATAAGATTTGTAAATGAAACTGAATGTATTTTTTGCTGAAGTATAAAGTATTAAATTACATGTGAGTTTTCCTGATTATACAATATTAATTCTACTTCTGTTTAACCTTAAATTTGTTTATATATGTGCCATCTGAGTAAATTGAAAATATATAAATATACATGTAAGTAATATTAGTAATTGAAGGTTGTCTAAAACAATATAAATAAATATAATAAAAAAAGCATAAAACGCACACACTCATATACCTTCTCTTTGGGCTCCTGATGTATAAATGAAAAAGAACAATATTATAGACAATAATCAGGACATTTAATATCTATCAAAACATAGAAACGTCAGTTACTGAAATTCCACATTTTCACTCATGGTATAAACTAGAACTGTGAGTGACCTCACTGAGTGATACCCCCCGCTTGCAGTTTAGTAGGAGTTGTGCTTACAAGGTACATGCCCCCCTTTTCATGAAAGTATAAGTGGACAGTATAAGTTGAATTATCTCCCCTTTTAAATCTTGGACAGCAACCATATTCCTTCATGCACATCTGCAGGTAGTGTACTACAAGTGTATAAAGTTTCATAAAAATCCAATAAGCCGTTTAGGAGGAGCTGCGCTTACAAGGTACATGGACGGACAGACGGACGAACAGGGTGATTCCTATATACCCCCCAAACTTTGTTTGCGGGGGTATAATTAACTAGAGGCTCCCAGGAGCCAGTAATCGTTCACCTGGTTTTCAATTTGACATCTAAAGTCGATAGAAAATGGGAGTGTTACACATAATTTTGAAAGTGGGCCACCCAAAGATCATTTCAACTCAAATTTCTGAGCAAAGGGGTTTAATGTGATTTTTATCTCATAATATTCCTATAACGGAATAAACTGGCTGAAAAAATCTCACAGAAAAACCCAGAATATATGTTTAACTACTCATTGCCATGTAGCTGCAGTTAAAATTTGAGTTCATTTTGATTTGTAATAAAGCAGAAATTGACAACTAAATAAATTTCTATTTTTAGTAACAGCAGCCATTTTGAATGGAGGGCGGGGCTGTCGGACACAATATTGAAAGGGGACCACCCAAGGACCATCCCAGCCATATTTGCTTTAATTTGGTTCAGCGGTTTCAGATAAGATTTAAATGTGATCTTTTATCAAAATATGCGTAATTTGCATAATCTGTATAAACCGGTTGAATGAAAAATTCCACAGAAAAACTCGGATTATATGTTAAACTACTCACTGCAATGTAGCTGCAGTTAAAATTTGAGGTCATTTTGATTTATACTAAAGCACCAATAGACAATTGAAGAAATTTCTATTTTTAGTAACAGCAGCCATCTTGAATGGATGGCAGGGCTGTCAGACATTGTTTTGAAAGGGAACCACCTAAGGACCATCCCAACCAAATTTGAATTAATTTGGTTCAGCGGTTTCAGAAGAGAAGATTTAAATGTGGTCTTTTAACAAAATATGGCTAATTTGCATAATCGGTATAAATCGGCTGAAAGAAAAATTTCACAGAAAAACCCGGAATATATGTTAAACTACTCCTTGCCATGTAGCTGCAGTTAAAATTTGAGCTCATTTTGACTTATACTAAAGCAGCAATGGACAATTGAAGAAATTTCTATTTTTAGTAACAGCAGCCATCTTGATTGGAGGGCGGAGCTGTCGGTCACAATTTCAAAAGGGACCCACCCAGGGACCATCCCTGCCTGGTTTGGTTTAATTTGGTTCAGTGGTTTCAGAGGAAAAGATTTAAATGTGATCTTTTATCAAAATATGCCTAATTTGCATAATCGGTATAAATCGGCTAAAAGAAACCCGGCATATATGTTAAACTACTCATTTCCATGTAGCTACAGTAAAAATTTGAGCTCATTTAGATTTATAATAAAGCAGCAATGGACAATTAAAGAAATTTCTATTTTTAGCAACAGCAGCCATCTTGAATGGAGGGAGGGTCTGTCGGATACAATTTTGAAAGGGAGCCACCCAAGGACCATCCCTGCCAGGTTTGGTTTAATTTGGTTAAGGGGTTTCAGAAGAGAAGATTTAAATGTGAAAGTTTACGACATACGACAGACGGACGGACGACAACGGACGCCAAGTGATGGCAAAAGCTCACCTGGCCTTTGGCCAGGTGAGCTAAAAAATCACATGGTCATATCAATATAACAATCTTACAAGTTTTAATATGCAACTTTTAAGAAAACTAGAGGCTCAGCACTGGGCTGAGCCTGTGTCGCTCACCTTGCATTCTGCTCTGAAGAAACTTAATACAGAACATTCCATAGCCTGAGCTATAAGCCATTTAAGTTGGCAAGTCACCCTGATCATAAATATATATGGCTTAGGGTTGGGGATCTCAACCATTAAAAAGTTCACTTCAGGTAGGGGGTGGGGTATGACCCCCGGGGCCTGAGCTAAAAGGCATTTAATTTGTCTAGTCACGCTGATCATAAATATATATGGTTTAGGGGTGGGGATCTCAACCATTAAAACATTCACCTCAGGTAGCGGGTGGGGAATGACCCCCTGTGACATGAGCTATAAGGCATTTAATTTGCCTAGTCACCCTGATCATAAATATATATGGATTAGGGGTTGGGATCTCAACCATTAAAAAGTTCACTTCAGGTAGGGGTGGGGTATGACCCCCAGGTCCTGAGCTATAAGGCATTTAATTTGCCTAGTCACCTTGATCATAAATATATATGGATTAGGGGTGGGGATCTCAACCTTTGAAAAGTTCACTTCAGGTAGGGATGGGTATGACCCCCGGGGCCTGAGCTATCAGGCATTTGATTTGCCTAGTCACCCAGATCATAAATATATATGGTCTAGGGGTGGGGATCTCAACCCATTAAAAAGTTCACCTCAGGTAGGGGGTAGGGTATGACCCCCAGGGCCTGAGCTATAAGGCATTTAATTTGCCTAGTCACCCTGATCATAAATATATATGGCTTAGGGGTGGGGATCTCAACTATTAAAAAGTTCCCTTCAGGTAGTGGGTGGGGTATGACCCCAGGGCCTGAGCTATAATGCATTTAATTTGCCTAGTCACCCTGATCATAAATATATATGGTTTAGGGTGGGTATCTCGTTCACATTTTTTTACAGATTCATTTTAACTGTATTATACTAAAGTCAATGTCAATATTTAAATTAGAGTTATCTCTCTTTCCACAGAAAAACAGATTATACTAAAGTTAAATTAGAGTTATCTCTCTTTCCACAGAAAAACTGATTTTTTGGAGAAAACATACAATCATACACATGAATTGCCTGTGGCGGCCATGTTTCTTAATGGATCCAGACGAAATATGCAATTTTCATAGAGGACCTTCCATAGATGCTTCCTACTAAGTTTCAATTCATTTGGATTAGTAGTTTCAGAGGAGAAGATTTTTAAAAATAGGCCAATGAGAAACAAGAATCGTCTGTGGCAGCCATGTTTGTAAATGGATCGGGACGAAATGAGCAATCATTATAGAGAACCTTCCATAGATGCTTCCTACCAAGTTTCAATTCATTTGGCTGAGGGGTTTCAGAGGAGAAGATTAAAATGTGAAAAGTTAACGGACGACAGACGACGGACACCAAGTGATGACAAAAGCTCACATTGCCTTCGGCAAGGTGAGCTAAAAACCCAATCAATAACAACACAACTATAGAAGAAAAATAAAGAGGCTTTAAATATACACGATGTATATTGACGATACCAAAGGGGTAATCAGAAATCATAAATCGAAGAAGATAGACAACAGAATGGCAAAAAAAAGGAAAAACTAACTTCGTAGAAAGCACTTAAAGTTGCAAAGTAAATCAAACATCTTCAGACAGAACAAACTTAGATTATTTTTGTTCCAATAATGTTGACATTCAATAATATGTTTTAAAGCAAAAGCATCTGAAAAAGAATGGATATTTTTGGATTGGTCGAAACAGTTCGGTATGTTCCTTTTTTGTATATTCCTGGGAGTAGTTGATTATAATATACCAGGTAACGTTGCAAGCTCGGATAATTCATATTGGTCTTGCTTTTAAATTCATCAGTTGTACAGACAGTAGGCAAAAGTATTTGGAAGCTTCCAATTTTGCACGACGATTGGAAAACCATGCTTCTAAAAATTGTTGAAAATAACTACTTTAAACTACCCGGTACATGTATATATATTTAATAATTATTCATAAAAAAAGTACCACTATCGGACATGAATTGACTTTTTTTCCAGGATATATTTGTAATTTTATATGAAACATGTATGGAAATTGGAGGGGGAGAGGTATAGTGTTTAATGCCACTTTCAACAATATTTCAGTTATATCGTGGAGGTAAGTTTTATTGGCGGAGGAAAGCGGAGTATCTGATGAAAACCACCAACCTGCTGCAAGTCACTGACAAACAGTTTCCTCCACCAGTAAAATACTAATATAAATCTGAAAAAACCCCTTTAATTTGCGACGAAAAACATGACATCATTAAATTAAGATGGACGAACAACACAGATCAGTTAATGCCACAATGGTAATGTAGTGATCACCCTCTTTTGATTACAAATTATGTTTCATCCTTTGGCAATGTAATAATATCAAAAACCTTCATACCTTTTTAACTTCTTTTTTAAGTGATTCATTTATGTTAGTCTGTAACATTTCCTTTATTTTATTATTCACTTCCTTTCCATCAGACGGTACGACATCTATTGGACGCTGACCTCTTAAATATATAAATACAAATGGGAATACAATTAAGCACAAGGACACAATTTAGGAAAATTATTGATAGCTATATTTTTTTATAATCTTGGTATCTTCATTTAGTTCATTTACTTCCGGGTATGTGCAACAACATCGCAGTGCTATTTACGGACCAACTTGCCTCACTCAAATGTTTTGTAGGAGTCCCAGCTTTGCTTTGGTTTATCTTTTCTCCCTTGCATCCCGATTGTCTTTTTACTCGAGACTTGCATCTATGATAAAATGTTCCTTTGTAATGGAAAACAGAGACAACTTGATTAGGTGAAAATGCAATTCACTTCATGAAAAAGATGGGGGAAACGAGCACATCAAATCCTTCTATTTGTGTTTTTCGGACCCTTATTTGCACATGGTTCCAAAATACCAAAAAAGAAGGATGCTATGTGCTCATTGCCCAGTCTTTTTTTTTTTTTTTTTTTAAAGTGGATTGCTTTTTTCCAAATGTGTTCACAATTTCCACCTGAATTGTTCCAAGACTACCTAAGGTTGTGGTCTTGTTATGACTCTCTGTGCTTTCACTCTCACACAAGTCTTGAAGTAACGCTATAGCTAGATAATTGTTACAAGTAAAGATGAACACCAGTTAACATAACATAATATTGCCTATTCCTCAGCTATTTCCTGTTGGCTTGAGAGATCTGAAGTAGGTACTGTAATTGTGAATAAAATTGACAGATTTGTAGCATATTGTTTTGTATTCAGTTAAGCTTCATACAGTGCTTTTATCAAATTAGCTCTTAACCGTCATGATGCTAGTTGAATTTACAATTACTTATGCAATCAGTGCCTTTCTTCACTAATGTTGTGAGTCTGAATCCCACTCATGCGAGGGGTACTCAATACAACATTATGTGATAAAGTTTGTCATTGATTTGCGACCACTCTGTGGTTTTCTTCGGGTACTTCGCTTTCCTCCACCAATAAAACTGACTGTCACAATATAACTGATATATTGTTGAAAGCGGCTTTAAAAATCATAAAACTAACCAAAACCAAACTCAAATAAAGTTCTAGTTTAAATGTTCAAGAAGTTTCTGAGAAGAATTTTGGCATATTAAATCAGCAAAGAGCAAATTGCGACCATATTGGATGTTCGATGTAATAGAAATTGGAAGGTTTTGGGATATCATAGATTAAAGTTCTATACAATTTGGCCACATACTACCATACATGTGATAGCTCCCGGATTCTGCGGGAGTCTCCCGGATTCAACCCTTCAAAATGCAAGTCCCGGAATTGGTAGAAAATCTACCGGATTCATAATCTTTGTCAAAAAGTTGAAATTACGTCCAATCTATCGACTTCAGGTATCGATTTTACCTAGGTACTTTCACTGTGTTTATAATTAGCAACACATCAGCTGATTACACCTGTCAATCTACCTGTTAATCTACGACGCTTGGGTGATTTTGTATTGATTTTCAGCAATTAAATCTTAAAAACTAATCACTTTGTTTGTTTAATAGTAAAGTTTTTGACAGGGGTTCGGCATTTTTGAAATGGCTTCTCGTAAAAAACACTCGTCGTGTCCCGATGGACCAGCTAACCCTAAGAAAATTAAATACGCCTGCAAGTTTCAAGAAAAGTGGAAAATAGAATTTGACTGCATCAGCAACAGTGATAAAGTGGAATCGTATGTGTACTGCACAGTATGCAATGTGCATTTTGGTATCACATACGGAGGTAAAAACGATGTACAAAGACATGTTACATCAACGAGTGAAGAATTCCGTTTGCGTCGATAAGAACAAGAAATTGACAGACATTTTCTTGAAAAAGACAACTACTCTAGATGAGAACGTTCACAAAGCTGAAGTGTTATTTACATGCATATAAGCAAGGACGTTAATAAGACGTCCTTGATATAAGTATGAATTTGTACATAAATTAAACTTTAAAAGAGTAAAAGTTGTTGATAAATACGTCGATAAAAAAATCTCCCTGATCAGACCCCCAATCTCCTGGTTTTTGAAGGCAAATCTCCCGCAAAGACCTGCTGGCATTATCACATGTATGTACTACTAATATGTCCAGTGGAGAAAATACTAGATCGGAATGGAATGGTGACACTCTGCCGTTCTATTCAAGGATTAATCATGAAAAGGTTTAGATCAAATAGTTCAATTTAAAGAGATTTAAATACAAAAAATTTTACAAATGGCAGACGGGAGAGAATTTTGGCATTTTATCAATATATAATAATATTACATCTGAAAAATTCCGGAATATTTGAAACATACCTCATTCTTACAAATGATGAAACTTCACACTCGTTCAATAGATAGCCAACAATATCTACCTTACTGTTCTTAGCTGCGGCATGTAAAGCTGTCCGTCCTCGAGAATTTGATAAGCTCATGTCCGTTCCTAAATTCTTCAATCTATGAAAAGAGCAATTCTTATAAGAACTAGAGAAAGTTGATCTGGTGATCACAGATACCCCCGCATTCCAAATTATGAAATTTTCATCCAGAAACGTTTAAAGTCCCTATCTTCTAAGAGAAAAGGTGCCAGAATTCATGAACAGTATATGCCAATTTCACCATAATCGAATTTAATCTGTACTTTATGGTACATCACATTGTGTTCAAGCTTGAAAAGATTTGGTTGAGTCGTACCTTAAATGCCATCCGGAAACCTAGAAAGTTCCTATTTTCTAAGAGAAAAAGGGCCATAACTTATGAATGGTAAATGTGAAATACACCATAATCAAACATAACCTGTATTTAGTGGTCCACAGCATTGTGTTAAAGTTTGAAAAGATTTGGTTGAACCATACTTTAAATATCATCCGGAAACCTAAAAAGCCTCTATTTTCTAAGAGAAAAATGGCCATAACTCAGGAATGGTAAATGTGAAATACACCGTAATCGTACTTAACCTGCATTTAGTCGTCCACAGCATTGTGTTAAAGTTTGAACAGATTTGGTTGAGCCATACTTTAAGTATCATCCGGAAACCTAAAAAGCCTCTATTTTCTAAGAGAAAAAGGGCCATAACTCAGGAATGGTAAATGTGAAATACACCGTAATCGTACTTGACCTGCATTTAGTGGTCCACAGCATTGTGTTAAAGTTTGAAAAGATTTGGTTGAGCCATACTTTAAATATCATCCGGAAACCTAAAAAGTCTCCATTTTCTAAGAGAAAAAGGGCCATAACTCAGGAACGGTAAATGTGAAATACACCGTAATCGAATTTAACCTGTATTTAGTGGTCCACAGCATTGTGTTAAAGTTTGAAAAGATTTGGTTGAGCAATACTTTAAATATCATCTGGAAACCTAAAAAGTCCCTATTTTCTAAGAGAAAAAGGGCCATAACTCGGGAACGGTAAATGTAAAATACACCGTAATTGAACTTAACCTGTATTTAATGGTCCACAGCATTGTGTTAAAGTTTGAGAAGATTTGGTGAGCCATACTTTAAATATCATCCGGACCGTAAAAAGTCCCTATTTTCTAAGAGAAAAAGGGCCATAACTCAGGAACGGTAAATGTGAAATACACCGTAATCGAACTTGACCTGTATTTAATGGTCCACAGCATTGTTTTAAAGTTTGAAAAGATTTGGTTGAGCGGTACTTTAATTATCATCCGGAAACCCAAAAGTGTGACGAACGAACAGACGGACATGAGGATCCCTACATACCCCCGACTCTCGTCGAGCGGGGGCATACAAATTGAAAGAAATAATCTACAAAATACTACATAGAAAACTAAACATCGAGCAATAAGAACACTACTAACTGATATAAATAGAAACTACTTTCATATTTATCTTCATGGAATGAACCCTTACATATGAAGATTTGCATAATGTACATTCATTTTGTTTGGGAAATTTATCGCAACGAGTTCAACTCAGGAAACATTCTATATCAACTGCCATTTACTATGTTAATACTTTATTTAGATACATTATACGGCATTGGCAAACTATAATTAAATCAAATATTAAATGTAGGGTAAACTCCAAACACATCTATCTTGATCAAATTGGTTTACCATACATAACATATAAGTATGGCAGGTATTCTTGGATAAATCTTGACAAGTGAGGATGTGAAAATATGTAATACACAAGAATGATCCATATTGAACAAATCTTTTCACAACTTCAATAAACATATAAAACCAAACCTTTTTATTGCATACATTGGGAGATAATGGACTGAAGAATTTTTAACAAGAGATGAATTAGGAAAAAAGGAAAAATTTGAAGATACCAAAGGGGTAATCAGAAGCCGCAAATTGAAGAAGGACAATGGCCAAAAGAAAAAGGCCAAACAATGATCTATAAAACAATACATTGAAAACAAAAGATCGAGCAACACGAACCTCACTAAAGACGAGGGTGAACTCAT
>MJUT01007787.1:0-22279 GCA_002080005.1 Gigantidas platifrons
TTAAAAAAAAAAGATATATCATATTACTTATATCCATGCTACATATCATTGAAAAATAAAGATATATTTCCAGGCAAAAAAAAAAGTTAGGGGTTTAGACCCTGACATATACCCTTTTTGTCAATTTCATGAAAAATGTCCACATTTTTCACTTTTTTTAATAAAACATTGAATAAATGAAAATAAAACAGGTAAAGATAATGTTTGTAAGGGAAAGCTTTCCTTTCTATGTGATATAGTTAGCAAATTAAGCTGTCTACAATTCTTTCAGGGCAGGAAAAGTACATTTTTAGAGCTAATTTTGCACTCTTTAAGGTAGAGACCCGCATTTTATACTAAAATAATTTGTCATTGAATTTCCTTAAAACTGGCCAGATTTATTGCTTTTGTGACAGACTTTAAGGAACTTAATTTAAAAATATAGGTCACCAGACTAATTTTCAAGAAATAAAGCATTTAAAGCTTCAACTTCTATAATGCATTTTATGTGAAATGTATAAATTCTCCTCAAAATTCTTGAATAGCGAAAAATCCTGTCATTAAAAATTTCTAAATGTTTGATATAATATGGTGCATTTTATTTTATTTTCAGAAGTGTAAAGAAAGTCTGGGGTCATGATATTAAACACTTCAATATTTAACAAAAACATGCAAAACTCATCATATTCTAATATCAGTTGACACATGATTACCTCCATTGACGAAATGCTTCATATAGCATTTTACACATATATTATTGCCAAGAAATTACTGTATTAAATTTGTATTTCAGTTTAATTTGAGAACTTGTACAAATAATACGTAGAAAATTCAAAAAGCAAAATACCTTCTAAGAAATACTGCAAACATAATTAATAATTATTACCACATTTTTATTCAATATTCTTAAAAGTCATTTGATTAGTGTCAGTCTCTACCTTAAAGCCAAAATATTCCCTTTCAATCAGAAATAAATGTGTATATCTATTAGAATCTTCCGAAACTAGTATTACAATTTGGCGTCAAGAATAATCCCAAAATTGCTATATTTAGTATGCGCTATGGAGAAAACGGCACGGTGAAATTTCTTGAAAATTTGGCAGATAATGTATTTACTTAGACATACCTATTCAATGAGGCAAATTAAAAAAAATGAATTGTGTGAAAATTTGAGGTTACTCAGGCCTACACCCTTAAGAAAATATTTTTAACCAATATATAAACCATATCAGAGGTATGTTTTCACAATCTATGGATCAACTAGCTATAGGCATTTAATATTTACCAGGTGTATTAAATAGCAGTGATAATTGTATGTCAAAGGTTTTCACAAATAATTATGCATGGACTTTCAAACAACGATTTGTTTTAATTATAATTTGTCACAATTTTTACACTCCAGATGTAGATTTAGTTGCATCAAGGCTAAGCAGTAAGACCAAGTATTTTTTTTCTCCTGGTCATGCGACCAATAAGCTCAAATTACTGGTGGTGAGGGCCTCCGTGGCCATGATCCTATTGTAGTTGGATTTACAACTACATATATATGCAATCAGTGCCTATCACCACTGATGTTTTGAGTTCGAATCTCGATCAGGGCGATATGTACAACATTATGTGATAAAGTTTGTCAGTGACTTGAGGCAGGTCGATAGTTTTCTCCGGGTCCTCCGATTTCCTCCACCAATAAAACTGACCACCACGATATAACTGAAATATTGTTGGAAATGGGGTTAATCACCATCAAACAAACAAACAAACAAACAAACAAACAAACAATTGACTGGTGCTTTTTATATATCTTGGGGAAAATTTGAAACTTACATTTTCCCTCCATTTTGTCTGATAGCAAAAGTTCTGAACAAAATGAAAGGAAATAAAATAGAAAAGCTATTTTAATGACTCTCAATATTAATTTCAGTGTTGATTTTTGGATGATTGCGCTAGAGTAAACTATCATCTTGGACGATGCAAGTACATGCCAAAATAAAATGCACTGAAGAAAAGAAATGGGGTCTGTGGTTACGTCATAAACACTCTAACACCGTCGACATTCCCCCTTTTTCTGTACAACCTCATCCTTTTTCAGATCGACAATAACCCAATCGAAATATTTTATCTTATAAAAAAATAGCTATTTTGAAAATGTTGGTGTTTTAGAAATTTTGCTTATCTACGGATATTTCTAATTGTCATTATGCATTCTTTGCAGACCTGTATGCTGTCGACAACGCAAAGTAACAAAATGCCAATTGAAATTATTAAGCTATTTTTTTCCTTAAATTATCAACACATTTTAATATAAACTTGACCGACCATGCTCACGCTAGCGACAAATAAGGCGATATGTCTCAAAATCCCCAAAAAACAATAAGAGTAAAATGTCCTTTTAAAAATTTCTTTAATAATAATAATAAATATATTACTGTAAATGCATATTCAACACACTGAATCGGCATCTGGGCATACAGGACATATTTCTGGAGCCCCCTCAACCCCAATGCAAAGTTGACTTTTGACACCCTACAGAGACACTGAGGTGGGTTCTATAAATAATTCTTGTGAAATTCCCAAACGGCAAAGTTCTTGCCCACTTGGGGTTTAGATCAAAGAAATATTTCCTGTGTGCACAGAAGTCGATTCAATGTGCTGAATATGCATTTATATTAATATATTTATTATTGGTCGCTAGAAATCTTTAAAAGTACATTTACTGTTATTTTGTTTTGTTTTTTGTTTTGTTTTGAGACATATCGCCTTATTGGTCGCTAGCTAGTGGTCGCTATCTTCAGCCTGGTACTTGACCGACGGTGTTACATTTGAATTCATACTACGAAAATCAAGAAACGGTTATCTTTAAGTATATTTGTCCCCGACGTACAGTATTGAAAAACGTTTTTCAATATTCTACGTAGGGGACAAGCATCATTATTTCTATGTATACATAGATGTTATCTTTTAATGTTTTAAATATAATAAACATCTGGGCTTCCCTAGTATGCACAGTCATTTGCCTGGAAATGTACATATCCCAAGTATTATTTAAGTAACAAACAGTTGATCTCAAGAATTAAATCAAACAGCAAATTTACAATTGTTTTCAAATACCTATTAGTAATGCAAATAAGAAAAAAACCCACCTCTGTGATAGACAGGACTTTCCCCCCACAACTGCTTAACAGAATTTCATGAAACTGTCCTGTTATATTTCAGACATGGTCCTGACCAATTGAGTTTATTGCCACTTTTCTGACAGATTTGAAATGTGTTCTTTAGTTTGGTTTCATAAACATTGTAGATGTAAGGTGGTAACCAATGCATATTATTGTACGGGCCCGGGTGGCTCAATGAGTTAGATAGTTGAATTACCTAACAACTCGTTCACGCCTTATCACCAATACGGCCTGGGTTCGCGCCCAGCCTTGTAAATTACAAAAAAGGTGCATTTGACTCGCAGCCGCAAGATAAAGCTTGCCCATGGTCGAAGGTTCTCTCTGGTTACTCCAGCTTCCTCCACCACTAAAACTGGTTGCCATGATATAGCTGAAATTTTGCTGAAAGTGGCGTTAAGCACAATAAATCAAAATCAAATCAAATCATATTATTGTTACTCTTTGGACCATTGGATATCCAATATGACTATGATTGGATGAGATATTTAGAAATTTTTCTTCAATTCATCTGCAAGCAATTTCATGAAATATGGTAGAAAACTGTACAGTGAGTTTTTATTCTTGTTGAATTGATAAGAAGCCAATATGTTCTGATTGGCGGAGACATTTTCAACTACTACAGTTTACCTTTAAGGAATTCTACGAAACATTGTAGAAATGTTTTTATTATGAGCTGATCAAGTGTTTTCAATATCAAGCCGGATCAAAAATCAAATAATGGAACAAAACCTCTGATTTGCTATGTCATTTTAAAGTTTTCTCTAATTTTGGCATTTAGAATTGGATGCAACGTGGTAGATATATTATTGGGAAGATACTGACCCAGTTCTGTTACTTATTTGACTGATCTGATAGTTAATCAAAGGTTGCCTCCACAGCTTCGAATTGGCTGAGAAATTGGCAGGTGGACTATAGAATGTAATAAAAAAATGCAGAAAGATTTTCAGCAAGATTCTGGTGAGATATTGTTGGAATCTAGCATGGCCACCAGAGCTTTTTAATACATACGACATTTTTAACTTTAGTTTGGCTGTCTGGAATTTCATTAAACTTGGTTTAAATATTTGTGGTAGTATTTATTTTCTCTAATGAGATTTGTGGCATGTTTATTTTCTGGTAGGTTCATATTACAGATCCCCTTAGATAATGTGACATCCTTAAAAGAGTTAGGAAATAACCAAACACCCAAGTGTAGCATCTTGCTAGGGGATACTTTAAATTGTGGCATATTGATGGGTGTATCCCTCTAACACATTTGGCTTACCAATCTCAACATAACACCTTGGTTGAAATTTCATGCGACCACAACTTATACCAATTAGTGAACATTCGAACTAGAAAAGGACGAATCATTGACCTTCTGTTCATTAACAACCCGTAAGGTATCAACGGAGTCAACACTATGCCATGGATAGGCCTCAGTGACCATGCCATTATCTATGTTGATACTCACATCTATTTTCACGGACTAAAACAACCAATGAAAATCTACAAATACAACAAAGCAAATTAGGCAAACATAGAAAAAAAAACAACTTAGAAAATACAAGGTAACATATTATATTTGAATGAATTGTGACATATATTTAAGAACAATTTAATTAAGTCCATGGAAAGCAATGTCACATCTAAACTACTTACTTTCAAACGCAGACTACCATGGGTTAAATTGAGGTAAAAATTACCAACAGGAAAACCCAACTTTACTATAAAATGACTTTCTGGACATATTGTGTTTTATTATCCTACACAATTTAACACATTTGCGATTTTCTGCATTAGAATGTATGTGATCTTGCATCTCTTCTTTGTAATGAATATAATAGGTATCTCAATATTATTCATGAAAATGAGATACCATACGCCTCTGCATTATTTGATACAAGTATAAGGTTTTCAATTAAAATAAGCTACCTTATATTTCTTGCATGATATAGGTGTCATATTCTCAACAGTGTTAGAATTAAATCTTGGGAGCTGACAAAATTTTGTTCTCCCTCGACAGGATTTGAACTCACATCATTGATACAATGTAGCACCAATCGCTTAGCCTTACAGTCATGTGACATAATTGAGTCCCCAAAATGGACGACGTCATTTCAACGTCTGTGTTCCAAGCAGAGAAAAATTATAGTTTTTCTTACTGAAATAAATAATAAAACTTACCTCAAACTGTTAGTATTTTGTGATATTGCCTCAAGCTCTTAAAACAACCCGTAAACGCCTTGGAAGGGAGTCATATCAACTTCTTATATAATGTAGTTGAAGTGAGGTCCACATTTCAGCAACAACAGTTTTTAGGTCCTCAGCATTTCGAATTTCATCTATTCGTCGTTGAACTTTTGTTTTTATAACTTTCCACACATTTTCTGTTATATTTAAGTTTGGGCTTTGTGGGGGCCACTCTAAAGTTGGAATATCATTTTCCGTTTTCCACTGATTTGTTCTCCGATACACATGGCATGGGGCATTGTCCTCATGGAATATGTAGGGGCTTGTAGGAAAATGTTGAGCAATGACCGGTCATAAATTGTCATCTAAAATGTTTATATACTTTTCACTATTTAAATTGCCAATCATGAGAACTTGAAACTATTTAGGTTTCTGCTTTGCGAAGCGGTCATGAATTGGCTTCAAGATAAGCTTTTGAAAGTTGTTGTTTTAGGCCATTGTCATGTGACATGCTTGTCGTTTCATTGAGAGCCATTACTGCATATCAGGTTGTGACTACATAATATAGGACACCCTTACCAGTCGTGACACAAAATGATTGGTTTAAGTAAATTCCAATTGTTTGTAGTAGGTAGGGTTCATGCATTATTTACGTTACTCATGTTTGTTGCTTTTAGTGGTGTCCAACATGCATAAACTATATGGGTAACATGGTGGGTGTCTTTTAAGAGACAGGAACTGCTTATCCTTCAAGAGCACCTGAGTTCTCTCCAGTGTTTTTATGGGTCCGTCTTTTTAGTTTTTTTGTGTTGTCCTATAATGTGTCTTTACGTTCTGATTTCCGTGTTGTGATGTCCGTTACGATTTACGCATAACATCGATGTTCGATTCGTTGTTACCTCCAGTTGTTTGTAGGAGGGCTCGTGTCTTATTTATGTTATTTGTGTTTGTTGGTGCATATTGGTGGCCAACACATATTGTGTTGTGTTTTTTGTTTTCGTCTTTTGTACCCTATGTTTTCAGTTTCTCTGGATTGTGTATTTTTGATTGGTCCTTCGATATTATCTAACATTTATTCCAGTAAATTTACCAAAGTTAAAAATCAGATACTTTGAAATCCAATTGTTAAATTTCATAGCAATTGTTCTGGTTCCATAAATGTATGATTGCAATGTACATTTGATCACGCCAGGTTATTTTCCTAAGTCAGAATTCATATATGTTTAAAACAAATTACACCGTGTATTAGTTATTGATATTTTGGTTCCATACATTTGCAAAGAGTAAAAAAAAGCAAACAATAGGTCTGAAATTCTTTCAGGATATTTACAAAAACTAGGCATTCACATATTTAGGAATCCAAATGTTACACATCACAGCTATTGTACTTCTCGTCCTATGAAAACCGCATCGGTAGTGTAATGATAAGGAGTTGAATGTATTGTTCTGAAGTTAACTTTGAAACTGAACTTAGTCCTACATGTGGGTCAGGTTCGTTTTCTGAAAAATTAATAATCAAGACTTAATACAAAGTTACAATGTTAGTAAGTTTGTCTAGACCAAGCCTCCATTAAAGTTGACCAAATTGTAAATCTGCTTTTGAAAGTTGACAAGATTGTAGATCTGCTTTGATTTTGCTTCTCTAAATATTTATCTTTAAATTTCTAACTGAAATATTTACGATTTCTCAAGTACGATTATTAAGATTGCCACTGTTAAAAAATAAATGTGAAAGGAGAAACAAATCACGATTAACTTAATTTGTTTGTAATTGTAATTTGCCTTAATATAATGATTAAGAGCATTGATTAAAAAAATAACTATGTAAACATTCTTTTTAATTATTTTTTCATTCTATGTGTGAGTGTTGGCATTTTACTCACATATAGAAAACACTTGCATTGCTGCATTATTTCACTAAGAGGGGAGATTTAGGCCCATAATACTAGTTTAACTCGCCACCTTTTATTAAAGTGCCCAGTTGTTTTTCTAGAAAATTCTAGTAACAAATATAAACAAGTTTCTCTACATTAACAAAATAACAAAAAATACTTAATGATAATATACAATTACAAAATCAAATTTCTAAAGTTTTTAACTGGCCTGGATGTTCAGAGTTAAATTCCTTAGAATGAATGTCCTTTTCTTTTCCAGTACTAGTTCGATTGGTTTCCTATGAAACTGAATTCCTATTGAATTATAAAACCATTTGATTATAATCCAAAAATTTCCTTATTGATTTTGGAATTGTTATAAGTTCAAGTTACGTGACATAACTGAAGTACATACATCCAAATACAATGCTATAAATTCCAGTTGTTCTATAAATCCCAAATTTCTGACTGACTTCTCTCTAATTTGTTCGTCCTTATATAGCTATTAGGTATGCAGAAGCATCTAGAACTTTCAGATGCAACATCTGTTTGTCTATATTATAAAACTCAAGGTCAAATATTAAACTTGCAAGCAACAGTTTTCCATTTTTGGCAACCTACACTGTCGTCAAGGAACACCGGTTAAAATGTTTTGTCAGGTTCCGGTTATGTCAGCTCAGCATGATTGACATATAGGTGACGACAAAAAAATTAGTATTATGATCACATAGCATTATTGCATCTTGAAACCAGAAGATGTCGTTATCAGTCGCTTATTTTTGTTTGTTTTTACTTAGATATTGCTGTTGTTAACTTCATCGATTACCCAGTTATGAATAAAATGATGGACATAAACAAATGCTAATAATGAGCTAGAAATCATTATTTAATTCTATAAAACAAAGTAGTCTATATACGAAATTAAAGCACACACAATCTTTATAATGCTTAAATAAATGATCATTTTCACTGGCGTGCTACCATGAATAGTTTTAGACTTACTACAGTGAAAAATACAATGCTTATTTATGAACATTCATTTCGGTTTGTCATATACATGTCTACAATTTGACACAGCCGGAATTTAAAAACAACTGTTTACATCAAGTTTTAGGCTATAACTAGTTACTTATTGACTTTTCCTGTGAAAAATTATACCTAACAATAACACTATGACAATACCAATCATAAAGTTGATAATTTAATACATTATATACAGTTTATTCATCAAAACCTGCGAGCATCGTTTGTGTTTTCTTTAAACAATACCGCTTTATAACATGCCAGAAGTTGACGAAACATTTTCAACCGAAGCTCTTTGACGACCATGGCCTATTTGCACTGATAATGCAATATCTGCTTTGTCTTTGTCAATGAAAAAATATTCTCCATGAACAAAGAATACATATACATAACAGTAATAAGCCAGAAAGGTGAGAGGTCATAAATTTGTGTAAGGGATATCGATTTTGGCTCTTTCTACCCTTTAAATATTTGATTTTGGAATGATATGATGTATTTTTTGTTTTGTTTTTCATTTTATTTATTGACACGTATATCCCGTGATATGCTAAATTAGAGTACCATACAGTCATTACAATTGCTGTATAATAAAGTTATTCGATATACAAGAATATTTTTTTTCTTTATTCGTTAAAAATGTCCATAGTGCGGATGGAAAAGAAGTCCTAATTGATACTGACTCTTTTGATTTTAATGTTTTATACTCACTATGAAACAGGAAAAATTTGAAATTGAAAAAAAAAGTAAAAGAAGGTAAATAAAGCATTGTCGTAAGATCGTTCAAATAATACAATGTAAACAGTGCTAAATATTATATAAATAATGTAATCTGGTTGGTATTTTTACACATACTTGTTCTTTGTAGCTTCACGAATCACTGAACATGTGGATTAGTTTCCAATTATGTTTATGCATATGACAACAATTTAGCCGATATTATTTTATTTTACTCTGTAAAATTGAGCAAATGAAAAAAAAAAATGAAATGGCGAAATTTTATTTCTACAGTGAACCAGATTATAGGTCCTATGTGTCAAAGTGAACTCGTGACTAGAGTGTGAAGAGAAAATGGATCCACACCTGTATTCGGAATCTCATATTGCCAGTCTAGCGTTAAAGTGGCATGGCGACACTAATTGTTTTAGTCATGTGCCATAATCACACAACCGATTGCTGATGGTCCTACCATTAATTTGTTTAAATCCGGGGATGTTGCGGGCATCAACATAACGCGAATGTCATACCGATGTGGCGTTGTGTGTGCACGAGAGCGTCCGGAGCTCTACGAGTCTGACTCTTACCAACTGTTGAAAATGTCCCCAAACGGACCCAACGGTGCCTCATTGCACAACTTAAAACATCCAACAACAATGCTGTTGGTGAGACAATCTTGCAACAACTTAATAGCTTAAAGGCATGCATGTTCACTCAGTCGTGGCATTACGCCGAGTAGACTTTCCGACAAAACTAACTGAATAAATTTGTCGCACCGAAAAATGTCAGAAAATAGAACGCGTTCGCAATGTGTCCAACAATGTGTGTAAATGACAAGTGGACCACTCGTTATCATAAACAACCAGGATGGTTAAAGCATGTTCATTTTATCATATAACAAAATGTATTGAAACTATTTACATTACACTTTATGATGCACATTATCTGTTTTTCAATTAGCATATATATTGAAGGGCCCGTGTTGCTCAATGAGCTAGGTAGTTGGATTACCTAACAACTCATTAAAGCCTATCAACAATACGGCGTGGGTTCGCGCCCGGCTTTGTAAATTACAAAAAGGTGCACTCGACTCGCAGCCGCCAGTGATAAAGTTTACAAGTTGCTTGCTAATGGTCGATGGTTCTCTCCGGGTACTCCGGCCTCTTCCACCACTAAAACTGGTCATCATGATATAGCTGAAATATTGCTGCAAGTAGCGCTATCCACAATAAACCAATGTAACGAGCCGGGTGTCTATTCGAAATGATATGATCAAGTAAATTAAAATAATTGAGAAAATAAACTGTCAGAAAGGGTTCGTACCTAAGTTACTTCTTAGGGTTCGAGATTTATTGTGTAAAATGAGAAGAACCTTATCCGTATTATTTTAAAATGGTAGAAAATTTGCATGTCTCAATTTTGCTCAGTAAACTACAACTATAACAATAAATAGAATGTTGTCTCACTTTGAGTTACTCAACGATCAATCGTTTTATCAGAATAACAGGAAAGACTTATGCAGTCACTTCTGCTATTCTTTAGACCCTGATGTCTTGTTTTAGCTCAGTTCAGCTCAATATACCTATTTAATCTTTCTAATCACTCGATCTTTACTTGACAACTGGCACAAAACGAATGCATTTTAAGCGCCTTATATACTCTAAAATTTACTCGGGATCCTCTAATTAATCGATCACTTCTATGTAAAAACCCGAGAATTCTAAAAGGGGATTTCCAACTTTTTAAATACAACATTGACGTAATGGAAAAATACGCTTTCAGTAAAGTGTTCATTTTATTTCACTACATTTACCCACGCCTCCGAACAAAAAGCGTCCTCGCTTTCCTCATGTACGAGCATTGTTTTCCTAACCAAATTAAATTATCCTTATACCCTAACTTTTATCAATATTCCAAGTAATATTAAATTTGACTTTAATACCTAAGCCTATTTTGACAAAAATTAACCTAAGCAAAAATGTACCTACTAACGTCTGCAATTTTGAGTGCCACGGCCAAAAGAAAAAAAATTGTGTTCCCTAACAAATTTTGCCTCTGCAGCGGCCCCAAGGAGCCTACTCTTAGCGAACTCTGCATGAGGGATCTTTAACGTGCCCAGGCTGTGACAGTTCCTGCACACGGGACCTCGGATTTAACGTCCGCATCCGACGGACAAAAAAATAAAAAAATAACAATATATTGTAATTCATTTGTATTCTATGATTTGCGTTCACCAGGCATTCTCCGTCCTGTCAATATATCATTCTATAATTGCCTCCTTGGCCTTCCCTCACAGGCTAACTCTGTCCTGTTTAACCCATTCCTGGATAAATCAAGCTATAGTTCTCAGAATTTCCAATTTACTTTATATCTGACTAGACATTGTCCTTCATTTACCTTCGGGATCCTTGTCCTTGTTCTTGTATTCCTTCATACCATCACAAATCTCAGCCCATTCTTTTTCTACCAGTTCAACATGATTTCCATCTTGCTCAAACGTAGAGGTGCGAATTGTGCATCTCTTTATTATAAAAGGATCGGTCTGAGTGCTTTCATCTACCATGCATGTAGCTTTCTGTACTACAACCCTTTTTGGGATTACTGGCATGGGTATTACATTCCTTAGATCCTTTGGACCGATCTTACGTGGTGGTTCATCTTCCTCGCCCTCCGATACGTGTGCTCGTTTTGGAGCTAATACCTGTTGTGGATAAGTGGGTTTTCTTATTATTCGCCCAACTTCAATCTGACTAGTTGATGGCTTAGGCTTAATCGTTTCATGATCGATCATGTCATTACTATTAACTTCCACTTCTTCATTCTTTTTCTCATCTACTTCTTCTTCCTCCTCGCTGGAAGATATTGGTCCCAATACATCACCGGGATCTTGCTCTTTCCATTCGTAATCTGAATCAACTTTTTCTGGCTCACAGTCAGACACATTCATGACTGTATCTTCACTTTCCTTAACATGTCTCTTAGCATGTCTATTAAGATTTGCTTTCTTGTTACTTGCATAGTTACAATTATCGTACTTACATTCGAATTTCTTCTCCATTGCATCAATACCACATTTAACCAGATGTTTTCTTTATCTGCTCCAGGTCATAGCTTTTAAATGAACACAACGGACACTTCCTTTCCATTTTTGGAGTCGTTTTTGTCTTTGCCATCAATCTAAAAAATACAGTTAAAACAATGTTAAATTTCTTATCATCTCAATTGTAACTACATTGTACATCTATTTACAAATTTACATTTACTGTTATCTGTTTAATATATTTCGTATTCCGCTGGTGTTCGTTTTTGTCTATCTGACTTTTGAACTTCGCTACACTGTACAAAATGTGTTTAGGGCCTAAACACTTTCCTAAGCATGTTATGTGTAATACATTTTTAAACATGTTCTTATTCTAAGCGTGTTCTTATCCTAAACATGTTTAGGAAAGTGTTCAAAACCTAAACATGTTTACCTTCAGTAGTGTATAATCAGAGAACATGTTTAGGTTAAACATGTTTAGAGCTGAATTCACTATGTTCCCCACTGTAGAATGGCAGAATGAATGAACTTGAAATTGCATCTCTTATCTGAAGCTGAAGCATGTGTATCATAGTCACAACCCAATATGGACACAACTAAATTCAATACTAACACGGTAAAACCCCAATATAACTCTTCACCTTGTGACTTGAAGAGGAACAAAACATGTTTACCAGAGTTATTCTCTGGATATGCCAAAAAAAAACAATGGTCAATCATACAAAAAAATCAACTGCCATTAAATCCGTTTACATTACCTAATGCATTCTGAGTACCTCACAATTGATACTTCAAGCAGTATCATAACCATAAACTAATGCATACATTCCAAGTTTGATCTGAAAAAAGACAAACTACTAATTCAAAGCAAATATTTTAATTATTTTCTAGAGCTAAAGCTTGACATTCATTTGAAACAATCAAATACGCCAAAATCAGTCTTCATACAAGTAAATCCGAAATATATAAGCATATTCAACACCTGCCATTTTATGAAAATAACCCACTCAATAAGCTTTTCATTATAAACTTTAAACAAATTTACATGGATATTTGTATTCATAAAAGGCAAGAAAAAAATAGTTCTATTGTCTAGACTTCAAAAGCAAAAATGAAACTTTGAAGCTGATAAAACATATTAATTACAGAGTGGACCCATAGTTAAGCTAAGATGAGATCTGGACTAAAACGTCATAGCCAAGCAAAGCGAGGAGCAAATTATATTGCATATTTTGAAAATTTGAAGGTTTTCCATTTCTATTTTATTTTTGTTGTTATTGATTAATTAAGGAAATAAAATTTGACTTCATGAAAAAAACATTACTAGGAAATATTTGAAACAAGTAGTTATCAATTTAATTTATGAAACATCAATAAATGACCATGCTTGCAAGTAGTAGCTTCACTGATGAGTTATAAATGTGCTCACTTTCTCGCAAAAAGTCACCCACAGTGCAACTTCAAACCTAAGAAACACCTATCTGTCACTGATGTTTTATTGATGAATTTCATCTTGAAGAAAAACCCAAACAAAACATTATTCTAAATTACTAGCTTACAACAGGTGGTTACATGAGGAAGACATTTTTTCCCTATAACATTAAAACAGAACTTGCATAAATAGGCAAATGTTGAATACAGAGAAAAAAATTACTATTACTTCTGTTTCAATTTCTCCTCATACTTCTGTGTGAACTTAAGATAGTTTCCACTCATATCAAATTTGTTTTCTTTGTCCTCTAACACAAAGGTCCGCAAAAAGCCTAATAACTGATACTGTTTTGGGTATGACAGATCCCATACATAATAACAAAATAAAAGTTTAGTCAGTGCATTTTTTGCATCGTTTCTAATATCAACCTGGATGCCACCTCCAACAACAAAACAATTGTTAATGCACTATTGCTGTTATCCTCATTGTTGATGATGACTAGTCTTGGGGGACAATTCTTCCGGGAATTCAGGGCAAGGTTGGTAGGCTGAAAAAAAAATCAACATTTCAATAAATTATATTCACTATATAAATTTTATCATATAAAAATTTAAAACCAAATTGTAGACAAAAAAAAACATCCCAAAACTTCCGGTCTTATAAACAATAAAAATTAACTTTAAACATCTTCAAAAAAGTGAATATACACAATAGCACTGTGAATAAGCAGTCACACTTTGAGTACAGTATAAAACCGGATACCGTTAGGTATTACACGAAAGTAGTCAGCTGTTCACCACTGTCAAGATTGGCTGAATATTCAAAGCTTGTCATTTATTAAGGAATATAGCAGCCATAGGATTTGTTTATTGAAGAACCATTTTATTTAAAAAAAAATTAAAAGATGCTGAACAAATGTCAACTGCAAAACTAAAACTTCTGTGAAAACAAAAAACAAAAACAAAAAACAAAAAACGGGGATAACTTTAAGCCAAACAATAGTTTTGGAAAATGCTTTGCCATTATATACAAATTTAATGGGTACTAAAATGTAACTGAATTTTAATTCGTACCTTGTATCGAGTAACTAATGGAGTAATAGCCTTGGTTTTGGCATTGTATTTGATCTGATCATCCAACACATCCATGCAAGCAAGCATCTCCATATCTGTCATACTGCATTCCTATAAACAAAAAGTTCATTTACAATATTAGGCATATACAAATGTATATATATATTACGTGTCTACATTAATGTAGAGCATATATTAATATCATGGGTTGAATCTTTTTACAGGATTACAGGCTTTTTTTTTTACGAGTTTTAGACAAAAATGAGTACTTCCTCCAAAGCACGTGCTACATTAAATATTCCCAATCAGGAGAAAATACTTATAAATACAATTTAATTTAAAAAAAATTTTTCCTTTTTTTTTAAGTTTCACTTTATTTTTGGAAAACAACACTGTTATGTTAAAGATGTAATCAGTACTATATAAGCATGCTGTATTTTCTTATATAGTCTGGCTGGTCCATATCAGGTACTACAGCCTGGTGATAAAGACCGACCAGTCTGTATGAGAAGATAAAGACCGGTGATATGGACTAATGACGATTATATAATAAAATACAGTATACCATGTGACGTCTTATGCACAAATGAAATGGTCAGTTACAAATTTGATATGAAATAAAATGTAATACTCTCTCAAGTTAATTCCCGGGTATAAAATAGTATTTGTCCTGTTGATTATAATATGGGGCTGCAATTGACTTATATTACCAAAACTCTCTTTAAATAAAATATACTTTGCATGTTTTTTCAAGACGATTCATCAGAAACTGTTGTTTGAAAGGTTATTTGCAAATAATTGGAATGTGATGCACATGTATAAAACAGACTAGTCTCAGCTGTAACATGCAACTTGCCTGTGTTGCCAAAGATTGAGTTAGCCTTTCTTTAGATCATTCGAAGTATTTATTCTTTTCATTGTGTACTTTGAATATTAAATGAAAATTTTACATGAGAATATCAAAACGGCAAATTAATTTCCATTTTTATAATACATACATACATACCTCAGATCTTCTTGTATTAAAATCTGCTGAATTACTGAATGTCGATCTTCTTTAAATATGTCTGAACGAATGGCGTGGTTTTCTTTGTGTACAGGATATCTTAGGCGGGAACGACGGGGGATCGGGCATCTGGTCATTAAGATAAGAATCGGTAGTATACATGTTCTAATCCTATACACTTATTCGGTTACATGTTCTGGTTGTAAACATGTTTAGATAGGGGTCATGTTTAAATATGATGTGTATAGAATTTCAACGTTTTCCTAAACATATTTAGGTGTAACATGTTTCATATAGTGTTGAGGGCCTAAACACAATTTTTACAGTATATCTACCCCTATATTATCTGAGATTTTCTTGTTGGAGTCAAACTCCATGGCTTTGTCTGTTTTCATACTTTCATTTGGTAAGTCATCTTTTGTCACTGTTGACTCAATCTGTTCACTTTCTTCTCCTTGAAGATTTTGTGGATATTTCTTTCTTATCCTATCCACATTTATTACTTGTGGTTTACCTTTTCGACCACAGTTAATTTTGTAAGTGACATCTGTGATTTTTGCTATCACTTTGAAGGGTCCTCTCCACAAGCATGCTAGCTTGGTTGTTAACCCTGGTTTAACATTTGGAAAGAAAACAAACACTTGATCGCCTGGCTGAAAACGTTGCCAGGATAGTTTCTGGTCATACTATTTCTTCTGTCTGTGCATAGCACCTTTAACATTTTCCCTGACATGTTTATGAGTTTCTTCCATTCTGTCCTTCAGTATCCATGCCCAACGATTGTGGGAGATATGTGCAATGCTACGTGGCATGCAATAATGAATATCCAGCGGGGTTGTAACCTCTCTTCCCAACATCATATAATTTGGAGTGTTTTCCGTTGTTTCATGCTCTGCGGCTCTATAAGCCATTGAAATGTAAGGGAGGTGTTCATACCAATCGTTTTGATGTTCATTGACAAATGCGGACAACATCGTAAGTATTGTTCTATTATCTTGACCACGACCAACGTTTTGTCTATACCCATGTCTACGACCATAATTCTGTCCGTAACCCTGACCACGTCGATAATTAAATCTTGGTGTATTATCAAATTGGCGTGGTCTGAATTTTTCGTTCTCAAGCTGGTTGAAATCTCTTTGTAAATCTGATAGTCTTTTTGCATATCAGTCATTAATTTCATCATGTCTGTCTGATCTTTTGTTTTATCAGATACCCCGCCAGCAGTACTGTCTGCTGCAGTTGTACGGAAATATGAGCGGCCTTCCATCACCCTTCGTTCAGCTCTATTAAAAGTCTCCAATTCGACAGCCAGTCGAATAGCATCATTTAAACTTTGGGGACGTGACTGCTTAATGCGTATCCTCATTTCTGAGTCGGCTAGGGCCTCTATAAAATGCTGCTTTGCGCGCGTGTCGCATACATTCTCTGGTACTGTAGGGTAACCCAGATTTACTAATCTTCTAAATGCCTGACCAAGTTCAGGTAGGCTTTCTGCTGGCTTTTGTCGTCGTTCAGTGAGCTGAACTCTGTACAGCTCAGTTTGATTAGGTGGGGCAAAACGTTCTTCGAGTACTTTCACAAGAGATTTATAGTCTTGTTGCTTATCTATAGGCAAATCTCCTAGTATGCCCTGTGCTTGTCCACGCAAAGCCACAGCCAGATATAACCCCTTTTCATTTTCTGACCATTGATTTATACGAGAGCAAGCATCAAAGTGAGACTTATAATCTAACCATGATGATGTACCATCATAGGTTGAAGCTTTTACACGTGCAGTATTTGAGCCTTTAGCAGCTGCCGGTTGTGTAGGTTTCTTAGTTTGATCTGATTTTTGTCTCACTGTAACACCCGGAGGAGCATAATTGCCATATAACGGGTCCTTAAATCGAACCGCGGGGCTACCCTCTCTTTCTCTATATGCACTTTCCTGCATACTTCTGAGCTCCTCATATTTCCCTAATTGCTCTCTCAATTTCTCAATTTCAACCTCCATTCTGTCCACTTCTGTACTTTCTCTTTGCGCACTAGCTCTTTCTCTTGATTGTCGTGCAGTTGCGAAACCTGAATCGACAAGGAAACCTATCGACTGACGCTCACCAGTCGCCCTATATTTTGGTGTTGACTGACCAACCCGTTCATACCCGCTCACCTGTCTTATGAGACGGTCAACCTCCGATTCTAAGTCAGATAACACTTCCTCATAATCTGCCATATTGCAAGTTTAAAGTACAACAAATGATCAAACAATCACACAAGAAACGTATTTACAATTTTAACAATTTATTTACACTACTCGAATCCCGCAACGCTGCCACCAATTTTGTAACGAGCCGGGTGTCTATTCGAAATGATATGATCAAGTAAATTAAAATAATTGAGAAAATAAACTGTCAGAAAGGGTTCGTACCTAAGTTACTTCTTAAGGTTCGAGATTTATTGTGTAAAATGAGAAGAACCTTATCCGTATTATTTTAAAATGGTAGAAAATTTGTATGTCTCAATTTTGCTCAGTAAGCTACAACTATAACAATAAATAGAATGTTGGCTCACTTTGAGCTACTCAAAGATCAATCGTTTTATCAGAATAACAGGAAAGACTTTTGCAGTCACTTCTGCTATTCTTTAAACCCTGATGTCTTGTTTTAGCTCAGTTCAGCTCAATATACCTATTTAATCTTTCTAATCACTCGATCTTTACTTGACAACTGGCACAAAACGAATGCAACGATCGCGGCATTTTGACCGCCTTATATATTCTAAAATTTACTCGGGATCCTCTAATTAATCGATCACGTCTATGTAAAAACCCGAGAATTCTAAAAGGGGATTTCCAACTTTTTAAATACAACATTGACGTAATGGAAAAATACGCTTTCAGTAAAGTGTTCATTTTATTTCACTACACCAATCAATCAATCAATTATATATTGATCATGTATTCAATTTCCAGGTTTTACACTAACGATCTCATCAGATAATGCTGCTGTTGGACTATATTTTACTTTCATATGTGCTACTACAAACATTTTCATAATAAAAGACGAAGTCCTTTTAACTATACGATTTTTCATAGGAGCATTGATAGCGAAACAATCTGTTCACCAGAAGTTTAAAAAAATAGATTAATTGATATTTAGAAACGCAAAAGAAATATATTTCAATGAAAAATTCCCAATTCTTTAATTATTTACTCTGTACAAAATCAAAACAAACTTGAAATAAAAAAAAAAAAAAAAAATCTCTATCTAGGAGATTCTCGATGGAAGAGCGCGTAGGTTAAACGGAACACCCATATTGTTGTTGTTGTTGTTGTAAGTAAATTCCTCCGTTGATTTCGGAGTACCCTGCAATCATTGGTGGTGGCACAAATCTATATATTATACATAGCCGTTCATTGAACAGTTTTAGTCACTTTTCAGGAACTTCTCATCAATCGGGTATGTTCAGTCAAACAGAGATAACTCCAGCCAAATAATAAATTTAAAAACAACTTTAAAAAGTACTTGAAAAAAATAATACAGTCCCGTTCTCATTCCTCATCTAAACATTATAGGACTTCTTCCTTCAAACAGGTTGTGCCTGTCTCATATTATTCAACAGAGATAGTACTAATGTATGCTTGTATCTTTATTTTGTGTTCACTTTCCAGGTTTTACACTAACAACGTCATCTGATAAGGCTACTGTTGGTCTAGATTTTACCATTACATGTGTTACTACAGATACTATTGTAGGATTCAATAAAAATAGTGATACTGTATGTTCCATTACTGGTGGTAATACAGATGGTACGTGTGTATTGGATCCAGGTTACATAACAGATTATACATACACATGTAACCCTACAACTAACACCTACACCGTAACTATACCAGGATCTTATCTGACAGAAAGTTTACATGGAACAGAATGGAGATGTCTAAATGTATTCGGAGGAGGAGAATCAAATATTAAGACACTTTATGTTAATGGTGAGTTAATTTTCTTTTTACTTCTCTTTTGTAATTACCGCTCTTGTAAATATAAATTCTCCGGTACTTGCCTATGATTTGTGGTCATTTATATGGTATTTTGCATTTGATTTATGCAATTATTCACCAAGAATCAAAATAAGCATAGCATGGACACTGTGTAGCATCACCACCGGATATAGATACCATCGAAGCGGGTGGAAAAACAAACGTGAAGTCAGATAAGGTCAAATTCTTCTTATTTTCATTATATTCTACGTTTTGCTGACAAGTAAAGTTTTGTGATATTGATTCCTAATAATGTGGCTACTATTTTAGGCTGATTATGATCCATATTTGGCTTTCTCTCTCTTCAAATCGTAAGAATCGGACCAGGGTGGTACCTGTTCAAAGAAGCATGTGACGAGTTCAAAGTTGTAAAAAACACGTTTATCCATCAACTATTCATTTAACGTTTTTGTAAAAGAAAGTTGTATTATATTTAAGCTTGAACAACACTGTATTTCGAAATAAACTATTGTTTTCACAGAGAAATTCATGTAAATAAAGCGGATAGAATGTCCGGCGAATATTTGTTTACTGTACGGGGAATATATACTTTACTATTTGCCGAACAGCGATGTCGCTTTATTTACATGAATTTCTCTGTGAAAACAATAGTTTATTTCGAAATACAGTGTTGATCAAGCTTAAAAATGGTAAAATTTTGTTCTACAAAAACGTCAAATGAATAGTTGAAGGATAAACGTGTTTTTACAACTTTGAACTCGTCAAATGCTTCTTTGAACAGGTACCACTCGGTCCGATTCTGACAATTTGAAGAGAGAGAAAGCCAATTACTGGTCATAATCAATATCACAAAACTTTACTTGTCAGCAAAACGTAGAATATAATGAAAATAAGAAAGAATTTGACCTTACCTGACTTCACAAGGTACCAATATCCGGTGGTGATGCTACACAGTGATGGAAAGAGGAAGGTAATCAAATAGTAATATACTTTATGGTAATGGTGAGTTACTGTATCGTATTTAAAATATGTGGATTGAATAGACTTACATGTTTGTGTATTTTAATGTACACGACATTGAAGCGTCACGTTTATTAGTGTCCCGATGGTGCAACCACACAGACTGTCTTATTAAATCCTCGGAATGTATTGTGATGAACGGCATAACTATCGCAGGTACAATAAAAGATTAAAATACATGTTTGTTGTATTTATATATTTCTGGAGGGCATAACATGTACAATACAAATTGAAATATTTACGGACACACTTCTGGATAACCATAATAAGTATCAGTAATAATTGTTGTCTAAAGAGTTAATGACCTTTAACTAACATATCCAACCTTCCTATGTAGTAGTAACAACGCGTATTCGTTGATCCTGCTATAGTACTGTCCATGTTTTTCTTGTCATTCATTTTTGTGATAGCATGTGGTCTTTATGAGTGGAAGCGAATCTCTGCAGGTTTTTATTGTTTGTTTACATGTAATGCCGTTGGAGATCCAGTTATCAAGAGAGGGGGTTGGGATCCCTGGAGATCCAGTTATCAAGAGAAGAGGGTTGGGATCCCTGGAGATCCCATTATCAAGAGAGGAGGGTTGGGATCCCTGGAGATCCAGTTATCAAGAGAGGAGGGTTGGGATCCCTGGAGATCCAATTATCAAGAGAGGAGGGTTGGGATCCCTGGAGATCCAGTAATCAAGAGAGGAGGATTGGAATCCTTAGAGATACAGTTATCAAGAGAGGAGGGTTGGGATCCCTGGAGATACAGTTATCAAGAGAGGATGGTTGGGATCCCTTGAGATACAGTTATCAAGAGAGGATGGTTGTGATCCCTGGAGACACAGTTATCAAGAGGGGAGGGTTGGGATCCCTGGAGATACAGTTATCAAGAGAGGAGAGTTGGGATCCCTGGAGACACAGTTATCAAGAGAGGAGGGTTGGAATCCCTGGATGTACAGTTATCAAGAGAGGAGGGCTGGGATCCCTGGAGATCCAGATATCAAGAGAAGAGGTTTTGGGATCCCTGGAGATCCAGATATCAAGAGAGGAGTGTTGGGATCCCTGGAGATCCAGATATCAAGAAAGGAGGGTTGGGATCCCTGGAGATCCAGATATCAAGAGAGGAGGGATGGGATCCCTGGAGATACAGTTATCAAGAGAGGAGGGTTGGGATCTCTGGAGATACATTTATCAAAAGAGGAGGGTTGGGATCCCTGGAGACACAGTTATCAAGAGAGGAGGGTTGGAATCCCTGGATGTACAGTTATCAAGAGAGGAGGGCTGGGATCCCTGGAGATCCAGATATCAAGAGAAGAGGTTTGGGATCCCTTGAGATCCAGATATCAAGAGAGGAGTGTTGGGATCCCTGGAGATCCAGATATCAAGAGAGGAGGGTTGGGATCCCTGGAGATCCATATATCAAGAGAGGAGGGATGGGATCCCTGGAGATACAGTTATCAAGAGAGGAGGGTTGGGATCTCTGGAGATACAGTTATCAAAAGAGGAGGGTTGAGATCCCTGGATATACAGTTATCAAGAGAGGAGGGTTGGGATCCCTGGAGAAATAGTTATCAAGAGAGGAGGGTTGGGATCCCTGGAGATACAGTTATCAAAAGAGGAGGGTTGAGTTCCATGGACATACAGTTATCAAGAGAGGAGGGTTGGGATCCATGGATATACAGTTATCAAGAGAGGAGGGAAGGGATCCCTGGAGATACAGTTATCAAGAGAGGAGTGTTGGGATTCCTAGAGATACAGTCATCAAGAGAGGAGGGTTGGGATCCCTGGAGATACAGTTATCAAGAGA
>MJUT01007787.1:24114-35300 GCA_002080005.1 Gigantidas platifrons
GAGATACAGTTATCAAGAGAGGATGGTTGGGATCCCTGGAGATACAGTTATCAAGAGAGGAGAGTTGGGATCCCTGAAGATCCAGTTATCAAGAGAGGAGGATTGGAATCCATGGAGATACAGTTATCAAGAGAGGAGGGTTGGGATCCTTGGAGATCCAGTTATCAAGAGAGGAGGGTTGAGATCCCTGGATATACAGTTATCAAGAGAGGAGAGTTGGGATCCCTTAAGATCCAGTTATCAAGAGAGGAGGATTGGAATCCCTAGAGATACAGTTATCAAGAGAGGAGGGTTGGGATCCCTTGAGATCCAGTTATCAAGAGAGGAGGGTTGAGATCCCTGGGGATACAGTTATGAAGAGAGGAGGGTTGAGATCCCTGGGGATACAGTTATCAAGAGAGGAGGGTTGGGATCCCTGGAGATACAGTTATCAAAAGAGGAGGATTGAGATCCCTGGATATACAGTTATCAAGAGAGGAGGGTTGGGATCCCTGGAGATACAGTTATCAAGAGAGGAGGGTTGGGATCCACGGAGATACTGTTATCAAGAGAGGAGGGTAGGGATCCCTGGGGATACAGTTATCAAGAGAGGAGAGTTGGGATTCTTGGAGATACAGTCATCAAGAGAGGAGGGCTGGGATCCCTGGAGATACAGTTATCAAGAGAGGAGGGTTTGGATCCCTGGAGATACAGTTATCAAGAAGGAGGTTGGGATCCCTGGAGATACAGTTATCAAGAGAGGATGGTTGGGATCCCTGGAGATACAGTTATCAAGAGATGAGGGTTGGGATCCCTGGAGATACAGTTATCAAGATAGGAGAATTGGGATCCCTGGAGATACAGTTATCAAGAGAGGAGGGTTGGGATCCCTGGAGATACAGTTATCAAGAGAGGAGGATTGGGATCCCATTAACCGGTTTAACACCACCACATTTATGTGCGTTTCCCAAACCAGGACATCAATTTCCGACGTCATATGTCATGGTATTTTTTGTGTTCAGTGAGTTCAGTTAATATAAGAGGTAATTTTTCAATTTGTTGATATTGTTGGAATTGAGGACCATCTCCGTTTGAACATCCTTTACATAACATCGAAAAATATAACTGATAGATAATAGCCAATCCTCAATCCAGATAGTTCTAACTCCAGTACACGTGTATTTGTGGTTCTGTTTTTACATGACGTTTTCATTTTTCGAGGATCTATTTGTAATGTGAGCATCTGGAGGTCGTGACACTTGGTGAAATAATTAAAACGATGTTGAAACACACCCTTGTTATGCATTCTACGGAAGCATATTGCCGCATCTTGTTGTGCTAGAACAAGAAATATGGACATAAAAAATATAGTCGAATTCAACAAAATAAAAGTTTGACGACAATATCTAATAAATAACACATTCCCGAAATATTTTGGACAAGTTACCAATTGCGACCTATTGAAGTCAGTTTTCTAAATCTCTTATTAAACTAATGTTAATACACTGTGTAGCCTGTACAACACATTGGATGCTCATTTTAAGTGGTATCTGAACTCTTATACAGAAGGGGACTAGGACCTATTTCTATATCGCGTGTAGCGTAGGGGGTTTCATCTAATGATTGATTGCAGATATTGCATTTCCTACCGTAGTTTTATTGATAAAGTTATTGCTGAAAAAGACTTGAGAAACAAGCATTTCTGACAGTCAAGTTGAATATACACTTTGCAAGCTTAAATAATACGATGGGTGTCATGCATGGAATATGATATGGTGACACACACCTTCTGGAACTTCAGATATCACATTTTGGATTAGGAATTAGTGCTCTTGCATATGGCGTGTTCTTTTTGCTGTGTTTTGATGTTTGATGTTTGATAGGTGATATTGAGTTATGTCCTTTCACAATGGTTGTATCACTCACCTGTTGAAGGTTATGTCTTACTTATTCATAAGATTACAGACACAATTGTTTCTTTTAAAAATATAGCCTTTGTCCCAAAATGTATACCCCTACTTTGTAAAATATTTCTTGTCTTTTTTTATTATGAGTTTCAAACAGTTTATTTAGTTTAACATTTCACTAACTCCACTTGTCATCAAAGACAAGACATCTAGTTAGTATAGTATGTTGGAAATACATAGAAAAACTTCTCAAATTTTTAGAAATTTGTCATAAAATCTACATGCAGTTTTTATTACAAACTTACTTTTAATTTTAAGCGACTGCCAAATTTTCTGTTTAGAAAAACGAATGCTTTTCCCATTTTTCATAACTTTTTAGCTCACCTGACCCATAGGGTCATATGATGTATTGCCATCAAGTGATGTCCGCCATCGTCCGTAAGCTTTTACATTTTAGTCTTCTTCTCTGAAACCACTGGGGAAAAAGGAACTTGGTAGGAATATTCCTTGGTTGGTCCCCTACAAAGTTTATATTTTTGTTGATCAGAAGAACACAAAAGAAACAAGAGGCCCAAGGGTATCGTAGAGGGTGTCCATATATATGGGTATAAATTATTTATTATTCATTTGTTTTTAATGAGGATTAATTTAAAATACATTCCTTAAGAAATTCCCTTTCAGAAACATGTATTACATTATTATATTACTATTACCGTTTTGCTACAAAAGGGATTAATAAGGGAGGGGGGATAAAACATTTGAACTGTTTAAACTTTCATCCAATTTTAATGCAGTTGTTTGGCAGTGTGCATGGTTCAAGAACATGTTTCGCTATTTTATTTAAAAAAAGATCTAAAAGGGGCATAAATTTCGGAATTTCGCATATTTGAAAGGCATATATAATTTATATTTTTCAATTTTGATGTGTTTTTTTTTCGTTGTTGTAAACAAATGGATTGTGTTGAGATCTTTCAATAGTATGTAAATGGATTTCCTCTATATTTTACTGTTATCGGGATAAACTTGACCGAAAGAGGCCGAAACGTGCCAATTTCCAAAATTTGAAAGATGTTCTCTCCATTCAATTCATCTTTATGTTGTATTGATGGACCATTAAAAAAATGCTATTTTTTTTATTTCGAAAAGGGGTCTAAAATGGGCCCAAACTCGCATATTTGAAAAGTATACAATTTTTATTTTTCATCCAATTATGACATGACATGGTTTGACATAGGAGAATTAATAGACTAAAAACTTTGAACATGAATGAAAACTCTATGAGACTTGCAAATAAAACGATATTTCCATTTTAATTAAACTTGCACATATAATTCGTGGGATAATCCTTTACAAAATACAGCTTTGATTGATGTGTCGATTAGTTTTCACGGAGTACTACCACAGCTACCCCATAAATAAATCAAACTGCTATGTTGCGTCATAACTGAAATATATTTGCAATTCAAAAACCAAGCTGAGCATACAATAGTCAAATGTCATCATTTCGTTTCAGTTCCAATATCATCAGCTACACTTTTAGCGACGCCAGCAGATAAAAATCCAGTAGAAGTTATTTCAAATAGAGATCAGACATTTTCTTGTACAACGAACGTTGCACGGCCATCAAGTAGGATACAGTGGTATTTATCTACTACAAATATAACTACTTCAGCTTCACCACAACCTGATGAATGTAGCACCGACTGTAGTGATGACAAAGTTATATCATCTAGTGTACTAACGTATACAGGGAATACAAATGATGACAGCAAGACATTATACTGTACAGCTGTTAACATAGAGGGGGGGAGTGTGGTTAGATCTTCTGACAAGACGATAGTCATATGGTGTAAGTATTGTTAAGTGAATAATTTGACAACATTGATGTAGATGAAAGTATGAATGGATCACTTTTCATACTTTTTATTTCCATCAATATATGTAATTATAGTTCGTTCTCTTTTTTTATACTATGATTGTTTTAACAAAAATTACCAAATACTATTTTTAAATTTATTTAATTGAGACACCAGTTTTGTTTAACAGTTATTTAATAGCTCCACTCCCCCAATGCATTTTGTACTGTCCCCTATCTTTCATGGAGAGTAGATGAAAAGTAAAAAATGTGAGACAACAATCTGGAAAGGAGGTCAGACCTATAATCCGACAGCCCGATAGTCCGAAGGTCCAGTAGTCCGACAGTCCAGTATTACGACAGTCCGAAAGTCCGACAGACTAAGTACATTTAATAGCTATTCTATGAAAATACAATATATGTTCTTTATGAAAAATGTTCGTTTAGTCAAGCTTTGTGTGTATGCGCAATATCAGTCGTCAAACTGGCGTTGCAAGATTCTTATTGTTGTTTACTGATGCATATATGAATGAAAAACTGGTGTTGGAAAAGATTCTCATATGGTTTACGGAAGCATATATTAAAATATTTTCATCAAATTAATTTTCAAGACATTTATTTTAGAGATTTAAAGAAAACAGGTCCGAATATATTGTCTAGTTCCGGAATACGTAGCCTTTGCCTTTTGTTCCGGGTGGCTCATCTAGCCAAGATAGTCTTTTCAATCTTGAACAAATCGCATCGGTGGAGTAATGGTTAGCGTGTTTGTCTGGAGTGCGGTAGATCGTGGGTTCGAAACCCGGTCGGATGATACCAAAGACTATGAAATTGGTATTTGTTGTTTCTCCGCAAAGCACGCAACACTAAGGAATGAAAGAGCAAAGACTGGGTGGCTCGGAATCAGAATAATGTGTCCGAGTGCAGCGACATGTCTATCCGCGGACTGTTATTTCAGTGAGCTAGCACTACAAAAATCCAACAAAGCGGACCTCATCATCATCTCATTGACAATTTACTTGTTCTCCCTATGATATAGCTGAAAATATGCTGAATTGGCGTTAAGCAACAATCACTCACTCAGTTCGCAACAAATTGCCTGCTAGATTGGCTCTGTCGGGAAAATAATAATTTAACGGCGAAGAAGACGAAAAGATTTAATTTGATCCAAAATATCTCCTCGAAAATCGTGTGGTAGTCACTTTGAGATTATAATTGATTTAAAGAAGTTTTTTATTTCTTCATTTAAAGAGGCATTAGCTACGATTTTGACCCCAAAAAATATGCTTTGGAAATTGGTAAATATCTTTAAAATGATGAAATAAAGGTAAATATTTCACATTAAACAGCTTATCGCAAGCAAATAATTTGACCTCGCTTTTTCCGTATGCAATTGACCTTACTAGTGACAGGTAAAAACGAATAATTTGTATTTTATCGCTTATTAACTGCTAACTTGCATGTTTTTTTGTCCGTAATAAACACTGACTAAAAGCAGATTCACAAAGAAAAAGAAGAAATAAGTGCATTAATTGTTGTACTGATTTAATGACGATTCAACAAACTCCGTAAACAATGTCGATAATTAATAAGAAGGCGTCCATTTCTTGATTGATCTCAAAGCACGAGCAGATACACGTTTTCCCCCGATGCGCGTACATTTCATGACATTTATAAGTTACAGAAACACGTTTTATTAAAAATTTACGATTTGGCAGATAATGGCCATTTAAGTGAATGAAAAAATTCCGTCATACAAGTACACATTCAAGAAAATTAGTCAAAATAAAGCTTTATATCCTTAGATGTATTCCCGCGGGTTTTTTACTTTGTTGCTTTTCTTACTTGCACTGTGAAAGTGAAAAACAAACACATATCTTTCGGAATATCGGGCTGTCAGACTATCTGACTGTCGGACCAGCGGCTGTCGGACTAATGGGCTGTTGGCTTATAGCTACGCTCCCATCAATCTTGGGTATGTGTTTTATTTTAGGAAATAGAGTTGTGAAAACTGAATCACAACATGAATTACCAATTCTTCTATTTCTTAATTTACTATTTTCTGTAGCCAATCTACTGCGGAATACATGTAACCTATAACGACTGCAATGCAATAATTTGTAGATGTTGTATTGTTTCTCATTTCTCGTTTAATAGAGGACGTTTAGTCCTCATTACTGTAGACCACCCCGGTAGACCCCCCAGGTAGACTACATACTGATGTGTTATTTCTCGCGTCGGTCTCGCGTCTATACTGACTGCGAGAATTGGGGCGCCATATAACCCGGATGTGTAAGCCAGCTTAAATCCGAAAGTATCTACTGTCATAAAAAAATAATAGTAATAGCAATTTTGTTTTGTTTAAAAAAAATAAAATACTATTCAATAAATTAAAATAATATGATAATAGGTGTTACCTAACTTGGGACGAAGTCCAATATTTTTTTTTAAACAATATTGACTCGGATATATGGACCTATGCTTTTTTTCAAAGTAGAACGAGGGCGGATCCAGATTTTGTTAAAATAGGGGGACCCAGACCCATATCTTCTGTGTTTTTTTCAAGTCCCGATCTAGGTACGAAACGACCAGGTTACGAAACGTCCGCATCCGATTTTCTGCACATATTTAACCATGTATTGACCTTCGGTGTGTCATTTCCGGTGCAATAAATTTAAAGCCATTAGTAATATAGAAAATATTGCTATTTCTACCATAGTTGGGACTTTGTCCGATAATTTATCTATGTGGCAACTAATAGTATGTCAAATTTGCATAAAACAAAACTGGCAATATGATTGTCGTTGATGGACCATTGCATTATATTGTATTCCGCTAGGTGGCGTTACTATCTCGTAACTTCATAACTTCGTACCCAAATGGTTTCGTAACTTCAAAACTTCGTACCCATTTTGTACCTTTTTCGTAACTTTGAGCTTTTTCATTTATCTATCAATATATGGTATTTTCAAATTTCTCAGTGACGTCATAAGCAAGCTGGTTGACGTCAATCGACCTTCCTCTTTGCATAGCGACTTTCCTGATTGTCTAGCGACCTTCCTCTTTGATACTATAGAGTTAACTGTTAAAAATAGATCCTCACCCATAGAACGAACAGCATTAGTACGAATTATCGCGCCATTGGCGCTCGCATAACTTCCTAGTGGACCCTAACCCCTGTTTTCCTAGTGATCTCCGCTCCCATATTAAATAATAACTAACACAGTGTAAAGGGTACTCTAGATTCCACAAGACAGTGTTTAATGATGAACATATTAGGTATATAAAGGTATTTTTAGTATCACTTAATTTCAAATACTAACGTCCTGTCTATAGGCCATGCCTACTCATATTAGAGGACGTTTAGTCCTCATTACTGTAGACCACCCCGGTAGACCCCCAAGGTAGACTACATACTGATGCTTTATTTCTCGCATCGGTCTCTCGTCTATACTGACTGCGAGAATTGGGGCGCCATATAACCCGGATGTGTAAGCCAGCTTAAATCCGAAAGTATCTACTGTCATAACAAAAAATAATAATAGCAACTTTGCTTTGTTTTAAAAAAATAAAATATTGTATTTTATTCAATAAATTAAAATAATATATCAATTTGGCAACTAATAGTATGTCAAATTTGCATAAAATAAAACTGGTAATATTAATGTCGTTGATGGACCAAAATATATTGTATCCCGCTAGGTGGCGTTACTATCTCGTAACTTCATAACTTCATACCCAAATGGTTTCGTAACTTCAAAACTTCGTACCCATTTTATATCTATTTGGCAACTAATAGTATGTCAAATTTGCATAAAATAAAACTGGCAGTATGATTGTCGTTGATGGACCATTGCATTATATTGTATCCCGCTAGGTGGCGTTACTATCTCGTAACTTCATAACTTCGTGCCCAAATGGTTTCGTACCTTTTTCGCAACTTTGAGCTTATTCATTTATCTATCGATATAGGATATTCTTAAACTTCTCAGTGACGTAAACAAGCTGGGTGACGTCAATCGACCTTCCTCTTTGCCTAGCGACCTTCCTCTTTGATACTATAGAATTAACGGTTAAAAATAGACCCTCACCCATGGCACGAACAGTTTTAGTACGAACTCTAGCACCATTGGCACTCGTATAACTTCGTAGTGGACCCTAAGGGACCGACCATTTAACTTGCAAGGGGGGAGGGGGGGTATGGTTTTTTTGTTTCGTTCAGAAATTTTCTTTCGGTCAACGCGAGAGTCAGAATATTTACTTTTTTGTCGCGCGAAGCGCGAAATTGTTTTCCAGAATGCAAAATTAGGGTATATGACAAAATCTCTGAATCAGATTATTTTTTTTCCTCCACCAAAATCAGAATAATTTGTTCAGCAACATTGAGAATCCAAATATTTTTTTTAGAAAAAAACCATAATCCCCCCCCCCCTTTTCAAGTTAAATGGTCGTTCCATAACCCCTGTCTGCCTAGCGATCTCCGCTCCCATATTAAATAATAACTAACACAGTGTAAAGGGTACTCTAGATTCCACATGACAGTGTTTAATGATAAACATACTAGGTATATAAAGGTATTTTTAGTATCACTTAATTTCAAATACTAACGTCCTCTCTATAGGTCATGCCTACTCATATTATTCTACGAAAGGTTTTTGTTGTTGTGTGATATGCAATAATAATATGAGTAGGCATGGCCTATAGAGAGGACGATAGTATTTGAAATTAAGTGATACTAAAAATATCTATACCTAATATATTTATCATTAAACTGTAAACACTGTCATGTGGAATCTAGAGTACCCTTTACACTGTATTAGTTATTATAATATTTAATATGGGAGCGGAGATCACTAGACGTACAAAGGTTGGGGTCCACTACGAAGTTATGCGAGTGCCAATGGCACGAGAGTTCGTACTAAAACTGTTCATGCCATGGGTGAGGGTCTATTCTTAACAGTTAATTCTATACTATCAAAGAGGAAGGTCGCTAGGCAAAGAGGAAGTTCGATTGACGTCACTGAGAAGTTTGAAAATACCATATATCGATAGATAAATGAAAAAGCTCCAAGTTACGAAATTGTATGAATGGTTACGAAATGGGTACGAAGCTATGAAGTTACGAAACCATTTGGGTATGAAGTTACAAAGTTACGAGACAGTAACACCACCTAGCGGGATACAATATAATGCAATGGTCCATCAACGACAATCATATTGCCAGTTTTATTTTATGCAAATTTGACATAATTGCCAAATAGATATATATATTATTTTAATTTATTGAATAAAATACAATATATTTTTTTTTTTAAAGAAAACAAAGTTGCTGTGATTATTATTTTTTTATGACAGTATAAGACTATAGAGAGCAGATTTATCAATATATTGTAGATACTTTCATATCTAAGCTGACTTACACATCCGGGTTTAAATGGCGCCCCAACATTTAATTCTCGTGAATAGTATTGAGGAGTGATACCCATAAAGAATTTCCCATAGCCTTATATGTTAAATAAAATCTTTTTGAGCTTTTGTACAGGATGTATCTTAAGTTTAATCTAAGCAACACCCATATCTCATGGAAGGGGTGCCTAATAGGAAACTTAACTCTGAAAATCAACATACATTTAATGGCATATAAGAAAAAACAGACATTCTGAAGATGTCTACCATCAAAAATCCTACTTCCACTTTCGATTTAACACAAATTCAAGTGGTTACCTTCCAATGCAATCAATTTTTTATTTTAAACCACAAGGACATCAAATATGGGCTTAAAATTATCCCAAAATCTGGAGGTTTCTGCTGACATTCAGTATTTTGCTGTATCTAATAGGGTTTATTTTTTATCCAACAATGTAGGAATCCATTTTGTGTTTACGCACTACTTTCCCATATGTCCTTTTCGACTGGTACCCATGTTTAGTGGTATTACACCTAAGACTTAGAGCAATAAAAACTTGTTTCTCTAACCTTTTCTTTGCCTTATTTATATTCCTATATCAATATCCAGGCAAAAAAACTATATCAGGTATAGCAGTTTTATATTTGAAAGAATTAATGTCCATATATATGTACAAAGGTACGATGTACCTCCATGAAGCTTTTAATGAAAAAATCTGATTTTTCAGCTGTTGAGTTCAGATTGTGAAATAACATAACAATCGGTTTTTATCTCAATATATTACAAGCATAAAGCTTATTTTCAATTCAATAAGCAACTTATGAAATTTATATATATATATATATGTTTCATTTGTACATTTAACCTCTAATTACTATGAAAAATTAGATTTTAAGCATACACTTTTTATTTGCCTCAATAGAAATGATCTCACAATATACTAAACTATGTTAATTCATGCTATGTTCCCATTAAGTATGCATTAGAAGACATTAAATAAGACCTTATACCTAGATATTCAGCAAAAATTACTTCAAACTGTCCAAAATTTGTAAAATTATGATTGTTGACTTTCAGGTTTCTGTTAATTATTATGACCTGCAACTTTAATTTTCTTCAAAACTCAATAAATGTATGTTTCTTGAGAACTTTTGTTATGTTTCTTGTTAGTCGGATGCACAAATGCACATTTACAGTCAATTTATACTCTAAAATACAAAATCCACATTGACAATTTGAATAAATAACAGTAAATGTCCAGTGACAAATGCAATTTTCTTGTGATCACTAAAATGACCTTGTTTTAAACTACATAATTCTGAAATAAATCTGCTCTCTACAGTCTTATATTGTTTCATATGTACATTTTACATGTGTTCTAACTATAACTACCAAAATTTATGAGGAAAAATAAGTAAGATTAGAAAATGTTCAAAAATGGTATCACCATATACCATATTTGAAATCGACTAAACGCCGCAACATGAAATTGTTAAAATTCTTAATTTTAGCAATCTTTTTTAACATCATATGCTCATTAACTACAAAAACACATTAAATCTACCATTCTCAATAATTGTGAAGTCATAAATAAGCATAAAATTATATTTCAATACCTGCTGTGCATGTACATCTAGTGTATGGGGAAAATGTTAAAACGATTTTTACTAAATGAATTTTGATTTTCCCAGACATGATTAAATCCTATTTTATCAAATATTCTAACATGACCTCACTCTTTCCCTTTGTTAAAAAAACCAGAATTATTTCTTCGTATTATCTCATTAGCACATGCGCTGATGAATGTGACTGACGTTTCCATTGGCAGCATAAATTGTGACCCGAATAATGCTGATAGAGGGCGCAGTATTATTCGAGTTACATAAATTGTGTGCGACATTTTCCGCAAGCGTATGTATAAATTACCGTCTTCCAATCAAAGTATACTACCGTATTTGTACTCTTAGACATATCAGAATCGAAATAAATCATGGAAGCCAGAATGTGTTTTGAGTTTTAACATGGATTGGCGGATATTAGT
>MJUT01007800.1:22277-34906 GCA_002080005.1 Gigantidas platifrons
GTCCGAAGGGTCAATAGTCCGAAAGGTCCGAGCAAAATCGAATTTTGAACGACCTCGAGACTACAAATTTATGTATCAATATAATATAGAATTGCATAAAACATTGATAGAAATGGTTGCCACGTTTTCTCGTGTAATAATACATCCTTTTCACCAGTTTTTTTTTTTACATGAAGAATACAAGCTTTTAAAGACTTTACGCACAATAACACGCAATTTCGTGGATTGTCCTTTTTATCCTTTCTATATTAATTTATATATGTAAATATATTATGTATATATGTAGATTCTGAGGTAAAATAAACAGGCTATTAATTATGAACTAATCATAATTGACAACTTACCTTTATTTTATATGCCTTGCAATGTCGTATAAAATACTTCTGACCTCTCGGTTCACCCTGCGTATTGATAGACGTTTCTTTGAGAAGGGAATTTGTCTTTTACAAATTATCAAACATCCTCTTATGTAGATGATCAGCTAAATTTGCAGCATCTAGCACATGCGCAGATAATACCATTCTTTAAAGAAAACAAAAACCCCAAAAATACCCTCCATAGTAATTTTAGTGCTTCGCACGATAGTACCACGTTTTGATTAATGTTGAAAATTTTTCATTTCTAAATAATATCAGGATTTATACTTCTATTATGGAGAACAAAAGTTATTCAGATTCACTTTTGACATCTGGAGATATAGTTTATGTGGTTGAACAGGACGTTTCTGACACTTTTAGCAGTGACAATCTCCCGCAACAGGCTACGGAGTCTGGAGTCGGATGCACCATGGCCGACGCTAATGCTGAGATGGCAAGCATGTACAAATTTACTGGCATTGCCAGCGTTAAAGAACATTCATATGTTCAAAATTGTGGGATTGCCACCTCTTTTGTGGCATTGCCACGCCAACATTTGACTAACGTTAATGAGAATGACAGTTATGTCAAAGTTCATGGGATTGCGAAGGGGGCACACGTGTCGAACAAAGAGATTGTTACAGGAAATTCTCTGACTGAGCCCATCGCTTTTATTAGAGTTAGCAGTCAGGAGTCTAACCCTGGAAATAGGCCATTGGCCCAAGGTAGTCCGGTTAGGTGGCTCAGACAACGACGTGATATTCCAGCCACGATGACTAGACCCCAAGAGCAACTTTACGAATATTCATTAGGGAAGACTCGGACATTTCCGTCGGCCCCGGTTTCGAATCGGGAATTTCCGCCTTCTTCCACCGTAAACAATATGGCAGCGCCCATGGCAATTGATGATTCATTTGAGACGAACAATTTGCAAAGGCTTCAGACTGCTCTAGGTATACACGATATCTTTAATTCGATCCAATTGCTTCATGATAACTCTAGTAACTTTAGAAAGCGTAATGCTGAGGTTAGAAATGATGAGGAAACGCCTCCAATTAAACGGAGGAAGGACAGTGTACACAGCCTTGTTGTGGGTGATCTGTCTGAATCGGAAGCTGATGAAAGTGAAAAGGGGCAGATAGAAAGAGAGATAGATGGACAGCAAGAGAGTTCGAGATTCGAGTCTGCTTTTAGACACTTTGGACATAGCTATACAAGACAATCTCGCCACAGTCTTATCTAAGTCATGCACTTCAGCCCCTGATGCCAACTTTGTGAAAGAAGTTAAGGAGAAATTTCAAAGACCTGAAAACACTCCTTATTTAGTGGTGCCTAGAATAAATTCATCTATTTAAGGAAAATATCTAGACATTTAAAGTATGGGGACCATTAACTGCAACGTCCACAAGGTGTGTTGTGTCATGGTATTTATGCTGTGGCTCAGCTCTCAGATAAATTGCAATCACTAAAAGCAGAAAACACAGGAAATGATGTCCTTGAAGATTTACATTCCATGTCTGAAGATGCTGCTTTTTTGCTTGGACATGCCTCGTATTTGCTGTCTATTGCCCGACGTGAGAAGTTGAAACATTTATTTGTCGGTGATTACACAGATTTGTGTAAAATGTCTCAAGACATAACAGATGAACTGTTTGGTTCTGATTTGACGAAAACTTGCAAGGACATTGGTGAAGCTGCTAAAGCAACAAATCAAATTATGAAGAAATATGGTCAGTTTTCATTTGGTAGCAAAATAGGCAATGATTCTTTTCGTCACCGTACCAACACGCAAACTTCCAACAAAGTCGACAACGCAGTTGATAAGCAGAACAATGTGCCTAAATCCCAGTCCTTTCCAAAAAACTTTCCAAAAAACTTCAAAAAGTTTCAGTCAAAAACAAAGCGGAAAACAGAGAAAGGGAATTAAATTTAAGGACAATAATGAGATGTCAAAAATTTTGGGAAACACTGACAAGCGATCGATATATTTTAGATATAGTGACAACTGGTTACAAGATAGAATTTTGTACAGAACCTTTTCAAACTCATTCTCGTATAACTCCGGTACCAAAATTATTAGAGAAAAGGGAGATAATTCAGAAGGAGGTAAATTCTTTATTGGAAAAAGGGGCAATCCGACCAGTTCAGGAAATTCGAGGCGAGTTCATTTCGACAATATTTTTGGTACCGAAGAAGACAGGAAGCATGAGGCCAATAATCAATTTAAAACCTCTAAATCGGTTTATACAAACAATACATTTCAAAATTGGAAACTTTGCAGACAGCTCTGACTTTAATTCAGAAGGATGATTTTCTGACCAGTTTGGACTTGAAAGATGCATATTTCAGCATTCCAGTAGCTCAAGATCACAAGAAATATGTTCGGTTCTTATGGGAAAAACAATGTTACGAGTTTCAATGTTTCCCATTCTGTCTGAAATTATCCCCTCGAGTTTTTACGAAATGCACAAAACCACTGATGGGACATATTCGATCAAAAGGCCACAGAGGCCTGATTTATATAGACGACTCCCTTTGGATGACTCAGTCTTTTCATCAAAGTCATTTGCAAATTCAGGAAGTGATGTCAATCTTTCAGAAAGCAGGTTTTACAATAAATATGGAGAAGTTGTTTCTGATTCCGATGCAAGAAGTAACATTTTTAGGGTATTTGATAAACACGTCCAAAATGATGGTTTACTTGCCTCAAGAAAAGATAACTCTTTTACGGAAGGAAATTCAAAAGTTATTGGACAATTGTTTTCCCAATATTCGCCAAGTGGCCAGGGTGATAGGACTTACAGTCTCAACATTTCCAGCAGTTTACCCCGCCCCCCCCCTCCCCATTACCGTTTTTTGGAAAAAGAAAAAACGCAAGCGTTACAATTAACTCAGTCTTATCAAGCAAAAATGAAGTTATCTCAGCTAGCGATAGATGAATTGAATTGGTGGATGAAAAATGTAGAGGACTGCAATGGGAAATCTATTCAAATTCAAGACCCTTCTGTAATTTTAACGACAGATGCGTCAAAGAGGGGATGGGGAGCTGTGCTGAATGGGATAACAACGTCAGGCCTTTGGTCAGCTCAGGAAGACTGGGTCATTCGATACACAATCAACATATTCAAGTGCAAACAGACAACAGGTCAGCTGTTGCTTATATCAATCACATGGGAAGAACACATTCAAATGCAATGGATGCAATAGCAAAAAAGATTTGGTATTGGGCATTGATGAGAAACAATCACATTTCCTCGGTACACATCCCTGGAGTGGAGAATCAACAAGCGGATTTTTTCAGCAGACATTTTCTAGACCAAACAGAATGGAAATTAGACCCACAAATTTTACGCCAATTTACACGAATACGATTTCCACCTCAAGTGGATTTGTTTGCCAGAAGGCTCAATCATCAGCTGGAGAAATATGTGTCTTGGCAGCCCGATCCACAAGCATGGAGAACCAATGCTTTCTCAATTTCGTGGAAAAACCTACAAGCTTACGCATTTCCCCCCTTCAATTTGATTACACTAGTACTACAGAAGGTTTACAGAGACAAGTGTACACTACTTCTAGTAACACCACTTTGGATGACTCAACCTTGGTACCCCCAGGCTCTAGATTTGTCATGCATGATACCTTTGCTGTTGCCAAAACAAAGCAGAATACTGACTCTACCACACGATCATGAGAGGTTGCACCCTTTGGAGAGAACACTTCAACTTGTCGTATGGACAGTTTGCGGAAACGATTTGAAAATAATGGATTTTCGGAAAGGGCTACAGAATTGTTATGTAAATCGTGGCGTTCGAAGACAAATAAGCAATATCAGTCAGCATGGAAGTCTTGGTTGGGCTGGTGTAGTGGACAATTGCCAGATCCCTTTTCACCATCTGTCGGAGACATAGTTGAATTCTTATCTGATAAGTTTCATAAAGGCAAGTCTTACAGTTCCATTAATACACTGAGATCTTCACTTTCTTCAATTGTTAATACTATTGATGGATTTGCAGTTGGAAAACACCCAACAGTTATTAGACTTTTGAAAGGTGTATATAATAGTAAACCGCCAATGCCTAAATATTGCATAACTTGGGATGTTTCTAATGTTTTGTCTTATATGAAAACATTACCATGTAATGAGGATTTGACTCTCAAAGAGTTATCACATAAACTGGCTATTCTTATAGCTTTGGTTTCTGCAGACAGAGGACAAACTCTTTCTTTATTGGATTTAGATTTTTTATCTATTTTGTCAAAGAAGGCCATTTTTGTTATTATGAATCAAACTAAGACCTCGAAACCTGGAAAACCGTTGAAAAAAGTAGTTTTACCGGCTTTTGATGAATGTTCTAAATTATGTGTTAAGAAAGCTTTGGAATGTTATATTCAAAAGACCAAAATTTTGAGGCAACCTTGTTGTAAGCGATTGTTTATTTCATACTTGAAACCTTATAAACGTGTCACGTCTACAACAATAGCAAGGTGGATTAAATTATTTCTGATTAAGTGTGGTATTACTGGATTTGGTGCTCATTCTACCCGTTCTGCTTCTACTTCATGTGTTTTTGAAGCTGGATTATCTGTGACAGATATAATGAAAACAGCTGACTGGTCTCAACAATCCACATTTAGTAAATTTTACAAGAGACAGACAGTAGAAGGAATGTTTGGTAGAATGGTGTTGCAAAAGTCTTCCATTTAAGGTAGGAAGTTTTAATTTTTAGTTAAATCTTCATATATTCTGTATATTCTTTGAAATCTGCAAATTTAGCTGATCATCTACATAAGAGGATGTTGGACAATGAACAATTAGACTAAGGTATACTTACCTGACGAATAATTGTGATTATCCTAATCCTCGTTGTAGATGATCAGCTAAACTCCCTCCCTACCCTCCTCTTATTAAGTGCTACATTCGTACTTGCACTAAAACAACTATGGAGGGTATTTTTGGAGTTTTTGTTTTCTTTAAAGAGTGGTATTATCTGCGCATGTGCTAGATGCTGCAAATTTAGCTGATCATCTACAACGAGGATTAGGATAATCACAATTATCCGTCAGGTAAGTATACCTTAGTCTAATTGTTCATTATACATGATGGTGCATTATAGATCTAGTTTAATCAGCCCGCCTTTCATAATAGACGGTCGTAACTTATACTTTAGTAGTCAGAAAATCATCACTATCTGTCAATGGGCATTGTTAACTAAAATTCTGCAATTTTTTTTTATTTATATAGTGACTAGACTCGGGAATCATATTTGTCTTAATTGCGACAGGCATGCACTGATTTGACCTACAACTTTCCTCCTTGTTGCAAATAATTGCATGTTGTTTAGAATTGTCAATTACGTGTGGGATTGAATTCAAAATACAAATAAAACATGAAAATATATTTATACAAATAAGAATTTGCTATATTCTTTGAAACTGCCTACAAATTCCCTTTCCATCGCATGTGTTATATGATTGTATTTTTTTAATGTTGATGTTCGCTTCTTGTTTCCAGGGATTTATATATGTCATTGGATGTTGGTTCTTGGTTGCTCATTCGGTTTTTCTTATGTTCTTACATGCCTTTAAGATTCAATCGGAGATGACCAAGCGATCTAAGGAAGCTGGATGTTTAACATTTTCGGGAAAATCCACACATAGCTCTTGAAACATTTAAAGACTTTTACTCATAATATTTGGAACATATCTAAATCGAGTTTACATGTGCCCTTTTGTCTGATTTTTTAAATATTTTTGAGCCACGAACACTTCAGACCATTGACCATTCGGACTATCGATTGATTGATGATTTTTGGTGTTTAACGCCACGTACACGTTCAGCTATATCATGGCGACCAGTTTTAGTGGTGGAAGAAGCCGGAGTACTCGGATAGAACCACTGACCATGGTCAAGCAACTGGTAAACTTATCACCTGCGGCTGCGAATCTCTGACTATCGTTTTTTCGGACCAATGACCCTTCGGACTAATGAATCTTCGGACCAATGCCCTGGAATCCGATAAACAGATGCAGTTTAGCCAATAGTCTTAAACTATTTAAAAAATATTGATCAACTGATATCAGGTACAAGGTGACCATAAAATAGCTGTAACTTCGATTCAATCCTGTCACTGGATAATATTAAGATTTTTGTATGAAATTCAAAAGTTTACTATTAAAGAAAGTTCCATATGTACATGTATATCAGTAGTTCTTACTGCCCTTGTCTGTTAGAGTTACAAAGATTTCCAATGAAGACTTCCATAATACATTGTATTTAAGTATTTTAATAACATTACAATTTGCAATTTTACAAATCCAAAAGATAATGTACTTGGATGATAACATGATACCAGATATAAAACCAAAATGATGATGTTGACTATGAAATGCAGTTAGTGAACATCATTATTCGTCACTTAAAACCACGTTTAAATATTTTTTTTAAACTCATTTCTTATACAATTTCAAACGAAATTTTCGCCAATAAACACAGAATATTATACATGTACAGTTTTACTGTTTAATTGGACATATTTTAGGTGCAGTTTTAAATTGATCAATGGTTTAATCACAAACTTAAATTTTTTGTGTCACAATTCCATATACCTAAGTATTAACTATTACATTAAAATTTACCTTGCTGATTCTTTAAAACTGCAGATTATGTCCAAATAAACAATAAAACTAAATAATATTGGTGAAAATTTTATTGAAATTGGATAAGAAATGAATTAACATTTTTTTTTAAATTGTGGTATCATATTACTGAAGGGAAAAAGAAACGCAGGGTAACATAATATGCTCCTATTTTTTAACTGCGTGACGTAATATTACGAAAACTGAGCAGACGAGTGGCTTGGTCAGTGTGCACTAAAATCGGTGTCTAAAGTTACTCAACCGTGAAAGATATCATGTGACACAGAGAAATCGCCACGTTACTGCCACTGAAACCGCTTTAACTACGGTAGGCAATCATAATCGCCACATTCACCCAAAAACTGTGAGAAACCGATTGCGCGAGCTTGGTCTGCGAGCTCGTCGACCTTACATTGGTTTTCCTCTCACTCGTGCACGTCGCGCGCGTCGTATGGCTTGGTTGGCGGCACATGGTCCCAGACAATTTCCAATGAGGCAATGGAGACGGGTCTTTTTCACAGATGAGTCGCGGTTCACTTTTTAAAGTCGCCGTTGATTGTGATAGCCGGTAATTTAACAGACGTAAGATATAGGGATGAAATCCTCCGGCCGGTTGCAGTTCCATTTGTGCAACAGCATCACCTAATTTTCCAGCAGGATAACGCCCGGCCCCATGTAGCCAGAGTTTGTCAAGATTTTCTCGCCAATCATAACATTAACCCACTCGATTGGCATCCGTACAGTCCATGATTTGTCCCCAATCGAACACCTGTGGAACGAACTGGACAGGAGAGTAGGGAGGCGTCGGAATTCCCCCCGCTACTCGCGACCAATTAAGGGCTGTCTTGTTGAAAGAGTGGGATAATATCCCCATGAGAAGGATGAATGCTCTGATGAACTCCATGCACAGGAGAGATATTGACGAGTTAATCGATTTCACTTTAACATATTTGCGGGTACTGTTAAATTGGTTTCAAATACTCATAAATTATTGATCAAAATCTAATGAAATTTTAAAAACTTGTTGATTAAAAATTAATATTGAAAAAAACATTCAAATAAATAATATTAAATCACCTAAATGTTGACCCTGCGCTTCTTTTTCCCTTCAGTATATATAGGAAAAAATCACAGGTGACGAATAATTATGTCCACTAACTAAAAATTGTTGTAAATAAAACAATTAACACACAATTTCAGTGTGTCTTATCGTGTTGGAAAGGGAATAAACATAACAGGATGTTGTTTAAATACGAAATGTAAACCATTGTGAACGTTAAAAGGGTAGAACAGCTGTAATAATTTTACCGTTTTTGCAAAGTTGAACTCTGTCCCCCCTTACTGGCTACAGGGACTTCTCTGTCCCCATACGACACATCGTAATTTTGTGTCGAAAACGATTATTGACACATTATGCTGCCGTAATAACTATAACTATAAATCATTATTGCCCTCGTTTGGACACACTATATGACAACAGTGATCACTGTGTAGTGCTGCATGTAAGGCGTAATCGTACAGAAAATACCGGTGAATTCCGATTTTGAGGACCGTCCCCACATTGTGTTTGAGTGTTTGACTATTTCCAGGACAACTTGTGCATGCAAACTGGGTTCAATATCTGCGTGGATGATCACAGTGTTCCGCTGGATATATTTTTACACTTACCTAATTACAGAACTCGAGAAATTTGCAAAATTATATCAACTAACCTCGTACTCGTCGCTTCGGGTCTCTGTCCCCGGACTATGTTCATCTCCGTCCCCGAATGTGGCATTGGACACGGTGTAAACGCTAAATCGTTTTATTTGTCATTCATATCGATATTGCACATTTATAATATACGTTCACTAAGTAAAAAAAATACTAGAAATTTCAAACAAGATGATAAAAAAAACATCAGGGATGAGACCAGTCTCGTATTGTAATTTCAGTGGTCAGAAAATCTAAATTTAGAAATTGCGAATACGGAAGAAGAATGTTTAACTTTCAGATTTTGTTCCCTCATATATCTCGTTCCAAACTTGTTTTATTTGTAAAATGTCTAGAATATTTTATGCCTGTAATTTGTGTTTTTTCTGTGTAATTTCGAAAACGAGACAAATAAGGGAACAACATCTTACTGGCTAAGATTTCGTAAAATTCAAATTAAATTTTCAGCATTTATTTTGAACGTTGTATTGACTCTGTATTCGTTTAAGGTATATACAGTCGGGAAGCCAGTGACGCAGGAGAGTTCCATCTAAAAACAAAGTCACGTGACTTCGCGTCATTTTTGATGAAAAATTACGTTCAGCCCTTCGGTTAAAATACGTCGGTTTACAATAAATACGTACGCTTGAAATCAATTAAAATATACGGAATATGTCTATGGATAAATAGAAATTTATTGCATCACTTCAGTTTTTNTCTATAAAAAGAAGAATGCGGAAGAAGAGTGCTTTTCTTTCAGATTTTGTTCTCTTATAGATCTCGTTCCGAACTTGTTTTGCATGAAAATAAAGAAATCCTAAGCATTAAGAAAACAATTAAGTGTCACGGGTGGTTTGCTACGTCACAACACGGATACTTGAACATCGCCTCGTGGTAGGTTTATGCAGTTGTACAATTTAAAAAAAGGAAAACTAACAAAAACAAGTAGTTCACCGAAGGGCCCACATATCAGACTTCATTATTAGCATACATTCATTGCATGGAAACCCGTCAGTTTTGCAAACACTTCTGTACAGTTAAAATTCCGGGTAAGGATACCGTTCACACAAAACCCATTTAACTGTACAGAAGTGTTTGCAAAACCACCCGTAAAGTACTTGTGACGGTAACTATAGCCATGTGACGGTAAAGATCATGATGTGACGGTAAAGAAGTGCACGTTATTTCTATTGTAAAACAATCTTTAAATTGATTTCCAGGATATGTGTGTGTTTGTCTGTTTTGACTGGATTATTTTCCATTAATAACGATCTTGTTTTGTGCTATATGAGCCTCACTGCCTGAATGGCCTACATGTGATCATCTACGGTATTTTTTTTTCACTCTGGTCACTGCAAACTGACTGGGTACACTCGAATGTATCGGTATATGATAAAGCTGACAATTACATCATGAGAGTCAGTTTCTTTCTCCTTACACAAATATGGGGAAATATACCAACAAAAGAAACTATAGAAATATTCATTCAGAGGCCACTACGAGGTCTTCAACATGTGGAACCCACACCCATCAGCGAGCTTTGAATGGTCCCAACAAAAAATTAGTAATCAATCCATGGTCACAGCACAATGGCAATTCATCATAAGGTTAACTGAAAATTCTAACGAGACAAAGACACATCAATGACCAATGATAATTCCAGGATAGACGGATTTATCATAATGAATTACGTACCACTGACCAATTACATCTGGGTCTGGTATTACAGCATTTAATTCGAACTCCTCTGTGCAACGAGATTATGTGATTGATGACTCCCCTGGATATTGTACAAGTTCACCTGCTTCTGTGTCATTTTGACGCACTGTGAACCCCAGGGACGCCACATCTTGTTTGACATTTTTAGTATTTTTTCACTTAGTGAACGTATATTATAAATGTGCAATATCGATATGAATGACAAATAAAACGATTTAGCGTTTAAATAATATCTAAAACTTTTACTAAAACATTCTTGCAAAAACACACGATCTTTTTAACTATACCGGCGATATATTTTTTTTTCACATTTGTTTTTATTATAATTCATCGTAAAAAAACAATATGTTTTAAAGATCAACATCAAAAACCATGTGTCCAAGCTCATAGACAATTGTTTATTATATAATTAGCTCACATCTAATTGTCATTGTTGACTTGTTCGACGTTCATTGACAACCAACATGCATTAATCACCACGTGATTATCTTTGTAGTAGGCGCGTGCCGACAAAAATGCAAATATCGTCGTTAATTTTAAACTTTTTATTATAAAAATTGACCATATGAGATTTTTTTTAAACTGACAATTCATTTGCAACCTTCTTTGTGCACATAGGACGTCTCTATTATGTCCTTAGTGCACTTTTATTGTTCTTAGTGCACTAAGTAGGTCCTTTGCGGTATTTCTACACACCGGTCGAATTATATTATTTTTTTTAAAAAGTGTGTGAAATTATTTACCTGTACAATAATGTGACAGGGTGTATTTTTACCATAGTACCAGTAATAGTTTTATTTCATAATTATGTATTCAGTAATTAATAACTTCGCGTATGTCTTAAATAAAGTATTTCAACTTGTATATACAATGTAATTACTTTTATATGTTATATTAATAAATTATTAAATGAGCTATAATTATCGATCTCATTAAAAACTACTCTAGTATATTGATTAGATAACGACACACCTGGATTAACATGCTTGGTATGTCACATGCCTTGGAATCATTTCTTTCCTTGGATATTCTTATCATGCTGTCTATTGGTTCAAAGTTTCCAAAATTCTGAATTCAGTCCTTCTGATTGGTTCTTTGCTTTTGAGTTAGATTTAAAACAGGTATTAGCTTTGGAAGGTCCAAGACGCTCCACAACATTTTCCTATACTGATTCTTTGGAACTTGAATAGCATTATTGATGTCACTAGATTTATTCTATTCCAACTGATTGTAATTGAAGGTATTTACACTTTTCTTCTCATTTTCGGCATCTTATTTATTTTGGGGAAATTGGAAACTTAGACCTCCGACCTGACCATTTTTAATGAATGAATGAATGAATGAATGAACGAGTGCGTGAAACGTAGATAACTACAAGTATATTACGTTTAATTGATAATAGTTTTTAACTCGATAATCACTGTATTGAATTTCCTTAATTATTGTTTAATAACAGTGAGCAATTATTTTCTAATATATATTTTTAATAGTTTCAATGTAAAAATGAACTTGGTTATAAAATACGGCATAACATGATGTAAATGATATTCTAACGCCGGATTGAAATGTTGAGTAGCAATTATACATTTTGCTAATTATGCAAGAAATTGAGAACATCCTTAATTGTATATTTTTCAGAATGAGAACACCCATACCTATGTAACTTACTATACCACTATGAATATATTTTGGTGAAACCTGGTCCCACAGACAGGTAATTGAGTGTTTTGTATTTGTTTTTGTATTGTGTAACTTTGTTTATGTGTATACTAATTCGTAAATTGGTTAATTTGCGAATACGATTTTATTCACAAGAATTGCTATTTTTCATGTACAATATTTCATTGCCGGACATACAGATATTTCATATTATCGTGATTATAACAACAGCTTGACAGATACTATATTTTGTACTACGGGATCCTTTTAAAAACATATACAAAATTAACACAGTTCACAACCGTAAATCTTCATATTTTATTCATACTTTAAATTTAGTCGAAAACAAGATACAACTTATTGTGTACCATTGTATTGATTTATATTATTGTGTTTACATGTTATTCTTTTGTACTTGAATGTCAATTTCATCGTGTGTATGTGTATTTCATATACTTACCCGTTAATTGTTATTTACAGGGTTAAAACCTTTTAGTTGACGAAATAAATTATATATTACTTGGATCAGCTCTTTATTTATCTACCCAACTGAGCAGCCCGGTTTCA
>MJUT01007805.1:27132-46597 GCA_002080005.1 Gigantidas platifrons
ATGATCCATTATGTTGTCTGTACTAATTGTGATTGCTCCTATGGTATCTTCCCTATGATCCATTATGTTGTCTGTACTAATTGTGATTACCCCTATGGTATCTTCCCTATGATACATTATGTTGTCTGTACTAATTGTGATTACCCTATGGTATCTTCCCTATGATACATTATGTTGTCTGTACTAATTGTGATTGCTCCTATGGTATCTTCCCTATGATCCATTATGTTGTCTGTACTAATTGTGATTGCCCCTATGGTATCTTCCCTATGATCCATTATGTTGTCTGTACTAATTGTGATTGCTCCTATGGTATCTTCCCTATGCTACCTTTGGAACTGGTTGGTCGATATGTAAAAGGCGTTGACCTCTGACCCTACACCGCTCCCGGATACTCACCTAGATTGCCGAGTAACAATAACACAAATAACTATGATTTTATTTAATATTCTTTATCATTTATATCTATTTTGACGTCTATCTTCTAGTTTACTACTTACCGTATCGCGGCACACGATGTCCAATGAGTTTTCAAAACCAGCAAATATTTGTTTGTAAAATAGTGCGGTCATCTAAACAGTGTTTGAATATGTTTGAATTCATATTACAGTTTTATGGACCACGTTCAATCAATTCGTATTGATTTGTTCAGATAGTTAAAAAAAGATGCTTTAAGAATTAATATAGAAATGATTTGATGCAATGCAATATGGGAAAACCATATACAATCAAACTTGCCCATGTGGTCACCTCTATTAAGCAATCACATGCATTAAAGATAACATTTTCTTGTCCTTTTTAATTTCGTATGAATTGAATCTCTTTAAAGAGGTCACCAAAAAGAGAGTTCGCACGTCTTAAAAGACCACTTAATACAGGTTTGATTGTATATATAAAATAGGTTCATTTATATCTACATCCTTTCTCATTTATTTAAGGAATATTTGAAATTGTTGTACAGGCTATACGATATAACCTGGTTTGGGTCAGTTTACGTTTAATAAACCGCGAAGCGTTTTATGAAAAGCGTAAGCTGATCCAAACCAGGTTATGCAAGTATAATCTGTTCAACAATTTCAAATATTCTTTATAATTTAATTTTCACAACAAAATTTAATGATTCCTCGATTTTAATTACGATTATTTCATGTGACTATTTGAATTTGTCGTTGGCGGATGAACACGTTGGTGACGTCACAATGCCAACCCAGGTTATCGAGTATAACCAAAAGTTTCTCCAGGCAGATTAGCCAATCAGATTGAAATATTCAAATCAAATTAAATTATTAAACAATGAACCACAACACCCCACACAGAAAAGTAAAGATTGAGCAGCATGAACACTACCAAGTAACCCTGGGGTGAACCCAGGTACCACCGTAGTCTTAGTAGTTCCTGCTCCACACAGAAAAGTAAAGATTGAGCAGCATGAACACTATCAAGTAACCCTGGGGTGAACCCAGGTACCACCGAAGTCTTAGTAGTTCCTGCTCTACTAGTGGCACCCGTCGTGTTACTGTGAAAAGCATTCACTGGTAGGACATGGAAGATGGAAAACAAGGAAATTGGCCACAACGCATGAAACATTTCCCTGGTAACCAGTGACACAGACATTTTAACAGTCATCGAAGAATATATCTGAAGCTAAATAATAACTACAAAATTCCAACACAGATCTACTTGAGAAATTTACATTTTATAAAATATCGCCGTGACAATCGCTTTATCGATTATATGTTGATATTCCACGCATAATAATTAGCTATGATGGGAACGTACAACGAGCAGAATTGAACTCTCACCTTCTTTATTTTTCAATATAAACATACATAATACATGTCTATTCAACGATCTTCCTTTCAAATGTACATAATAATATATATTTAAAGTTATATGTATATTGTCGATAGAAGGGAAATATTGCCTTGCGTGATTGATTTAAATACTGAAAATTGAAATAATAATAATAAATAAATATTGAAATCCCTCATGTTTGAATTTATTTACTCTATTAACGACCATGGTGAAACGAACTAAAAGAAATAAATGATAAAATGAGGAAAAAATAATAAAAATAAATAAATAAAAATAAAATAAATAAATAATAATAATAATAATAATAATAATAATAATAATAATAATAATAATAAAGAAAAACAAAGTCATAACAGTCTCACAATCCAATAGTAAAATCATAGAAACACAGGCAATCATTATACCCCTAACACACAAATACATTATCTCTCACTCTCTGGCATGCCAATAAATTGTGGCGAGGTCAAATTAGCTTTACGGGACCAAATCTTGGAACCAATCAGTGAAATGATACGGGCATGTAAATGGTTTCGCACTATAAGTAAAATGCGATTCCCACATTGAACTACTTTGTTGTAAAGAACGACAAGGCATAGTCTTGAACTTAATGCATAATATTCACTTATGTACGTAATTGTTGTCTGTTGTATGATACTAGTAAGTAAGACGTAAGGTAAAAAGAAACGGAACATGGAAACACAGTCACTATATTGCATAGAATGAAAAAATGCAAAGGGAAAATTAGAATCATCAACTTGTTCAAACAATTTCCAAATGTTACGGAGAGGGAACAGTTCATTTATTAAGACAAAGAGAGAAAAGGAGAAGCCACCGTAAAATGTAATTCTGAAGTTGTTATAGAGAGTAGATAATTAAAGTGTAGCTTTCCACTAAGTAGAAATATTTGTTTACATATTAGAATTGAGCCAATTCTTGTGACTAAAACCATCGACCCTCTTTTGTAGAACTAGTATTATATACATGATATCTTTTCACTTTACGTCATTTTAATGTTGGAGCCGTCGTGGTCGTGATCGCATAGTAGTTGGATTTATAACTACCTTTGCAATCACAGCTTATCACCACTAACGATGTGAGTTCGAATTCCGCTCAGGCGAGGCGTACTAGATACAACATTATGTGATAAAGTTTGTCAGTGACTTGCGGCAAGTCGGTGGACTGGTTTTCTTCTCCTGTTTCCTCCACCAATAAAACTGACCGCCAAGATATAACTGAAATATTGTTGAAAGTGGCGTTAAACAGCATAACCCCCTACAAGAAACTGAACTCTCCTATTTCTCATTCCAAGTAGATCTAACAATTGACTTCATTAAATATTATCTTTTATTTAAATATTTAAAAATTCTTAAGTTTGCTTTAAATAGCAGGTCAAGAAAGAAGTATTATATCTGTTATTTGTACAAATAGTTGTTGGGTAACAGGCATTAAATATAAAATAGTCACTTAAATAAATATGTCTAATACAGTAAAACAAACGTTTAAAAATTCGTACATTTTAAGCTTTTAAATTTCCCGTGAATTACCACAACCAGATAGATTTAACTGTATAATTCTATTAAAGAAACAGAAACCATGACGCGATTTAATGACACATACATGTATACGGTTTTTAAGGTTGACCGAATACAAAAAATAGGGCACATGAGTATGTAGTCATAATCTTTAATACACTGAGAGCTGAATAGACGTATATCTACTTCTAAAATCGAGGTATACATGAAATAACAATAGGTAAGATAACCTTTACATTTAATATATTAATTAGTATTATATTTATAGAATTATGGAGTGTTAATTAACGTTAAATTGTTAATACTTATTTGATAGTTTGGTTTGATTTATGTTGTTTAACGCCACTTTCAACAATATTTCAGTTATATCATGGAGGTCAGTTTTATTGGTGGAGGAAACTGGAGTACCCGGAGAAAACGACCGACCTGTTACAAGTCACTGACAAACTTTATCGCATAATATTGTATCGAGTACACCTCGCCATGAACGGGGTTCGAACTCACAACTTTAGTGGTGATAGGCAATAATTACACAGGTAGTTGTGAATCCAACTACCATACGATCACGAACAGGACAAGTACAGCCCCTATTGAATTACTGAGTGTTATTTAACGTTAACATGTTAATACCTATTGGAAGTTCTCAGCTTCCGCTACGTAACGTCTTTATCTTCAGCGCAAAAAGATTCCAAAAAACCTAAACGTGATAAATATGACATGATCAAGATATCGTTATTTTTGTTGTTGTTAATAAATTACAATAAACAATTTTGATTAGGTAATAATAAACAATCAATAATAAATTTTTTCTACAAAAAATAAGTATTTATAATTGTACTTTTAAATTGTGAAATCTATATGCTCTGGTCATTCAATTACAGCAAGCAGAACATATAATTAATATGTTGGGTGATACATTTGCCTAAATATTTTAGCTATGTGATAGCTGGATTTACAACTACCTATGTAATCAGTGAATATCACCACTAACATTGCAAGTTCGAATCCCGATCATGGCTATGTGTACTCGATATAACTTTATGTGATAAAGTTTGTCAGTGACTTGCGGCAGGTTGGTGGTTTTTTCCGGGTCCGGGTACTCTGGTTTCCTCCACCAATAAAACTGACCGCCACGATATACCTGAAATATTGTTGAAAGTGGCGTTAAACACTATAAACCATCATTTATAAATTTGTTTTAGAAGGCAAAATGTATAAATAATTAATGTCATTTATCCCAGGCTTTTGTCAAAATTGTGTCTCAAAGATTAGAGCCAAATTTATTCAATTATTACTTATTGGTTTTTCTGTCTGGACTTGACAAGCTTTTGATAAATTACAATTTAGTTAATCCGCGATATACGAATTTCAGATGATCTAACTGCCCATTGGGCATATTTATATAATCATAATTATCATTAATCCTGTCTATAAGTTATTTTTAATTGCTCTGTTCGATTTTTGTATTGCTGTTTTCATTATGATTTGCAATTTGTTGTTAACAACTGAAATATACGGCTGTATATAAAACATGGAAAACTTCTAACAAATAGTTCCCCAGAAATACATTAGTGTGATATCGGGTAGCAAACGTCCCGGTCATACAAGCTTCGCTCACACATAGAGATTGTAAGGAAACATGAAAAAAGTCAATGTAAAACAATAATAATAAAAAAAACAATAAGATATTAGGAACAACGTTTCTATTACTGCTCTCAATTATAAACTAAACATGAAATCTTTATCAATGAACATAAACCATTGTCTACAGATCTATATGAAGTATCACTATGTAGATCACATCGAAATAAATTTTGGTAGGACACATTCCTCAATATCATCTTTTAGGACTCATGTTTCAATATGCCTCATTATTGTCCTGGATAGACAGTGGATATTCCAATCAATTTCAGAGAGTTTGTGGGTATTAATGAGCATAGGTTTGGTTTATGGTGTTTAACGCCACTTTCAACAATATTTTAGTTACATTGTGACAGAAACTGAAGTACACGTAGAAAACCACCGACCTGTGGCAATTCACTGACAAACTTTATCACATACACCTCGCCATGATCGGGGTTCGAACTCACAAGCAATCTCAATTTTAGAGTTTGTGAGCATTAATGACTATATTATTAGTTCAATATCGTACAAGACAAGAGTAATGCATTATTTGACTGAATAAGACATTTATACTTAAAATATCGTCACATCACCACATTAACTACAATAAGAAAAGTCTGAAGATACAAAAGGGGAATTCATATGTCGAAAATCGAATAAGGACAGACAATACAATTGCCAAAGATTTGATTTGATTTTGTTGGTGTTTAACGCCACTTTCGGCAATATTTCAGCTATATTATGGCGACCAGTTTTAGTGGCGGAAGCAGCCGGAGCACCCGGAAAGAACCACCGACCATGGGCAAGCAACTGGTAAACTTTATCACTTGCGGATGCGAGTCGAGTGCACCCTTTTTGTAATTTACAAAGCCGGGCGCGAATCCACGCCGTATTGGTGATAGGCTTGTATGAGTTGTTAGGTAATCCAACTACCTAACTCATTGAGCCACCCGGGCCATCAATTGCCAAAAGAAAAAGGACAAAAAGACAAACAGTAATCAACAGAACACGAACCCACTACTACTAGGGATTGAATTCAGGTTCCTCGGAAGGGTAATCAGTTCCTGCTCCACTAATTACACATGTCGTGTTACTGTTAAACGAACATGACACAATATGTAAATCGTGTTGAACACCAATATGAATGTAAATAATATAAATAAAACATGAAACTCATAAAAACAAATGGCAGTAAAGAGGAACCGAATTATTTAAGTCATAGCATACTTTAATGGCAATGACCAAAATAGTAAATGGTAAATCAATTAATTAACCTACTGGTATTTTAGAATAAGCAATCTTGCCTTTGTGTGATTTGTCGATTAGATTTTTGAACTGTTCATACAGTGTGGTATTTTTTTTTATTATTATTTTTAAAATTTTATTCAATTATCAACCCACCGGATTTTGGAATATGCACACTAACTTCTGCATTCTCTATCCAGAGTTGTCGTTCCTGCTACGCGTAGCAGGAACGACAACTCTGGATAGAGAATGTAACTTCTGATTCTGTTTGTACGATTTGTAGATTAGATTTTGGAACTGTTCCGACACTGTGATTTTGTATCTGTTCCGACACTGTGATTTTGGAACTGTTCCGACACTGTGATTTTGTATCTGTTCCGACACTGTGTGATGTTAGTGGTTGTTTATTTCACTAATTAAGTTACACATTGGGTACGATCATATGGTCTGTAAAATCTGAAAAAAATTATATTAAAAAGTTTGTTCCTTAATCAAATATTTTAATTTTCAGATAATCAAGAATGTCCGCCTCACCTCCTCCAAAATACGTTGATTCGAAAGGTCAGTACCGTTGTCTTACATAGATGTTGCAAACGTCGACCTTGAATGCGTAATCAATGAATGAGTAATCAATGAATTCGTAGTCAATGAATGCGTAATCAATGAATGCGTAATCAATGGATGCGTAAGCAATGAATTCGTAATCAATGAATGTGTAATCAATGAATACATAATCAATGGATGCGTAATCAATGAATGCATAATCAATGAATACATAATCAATGGATGCGTAATCAATGAATGGGTAGTCAATGAGGAAAAGAAATGCAAACTACTGAAATACACACCAATTATTTTTGTATTTCAATTTTGTTGAGCTTGCGTAACAGCCACCAAAGTGATCACTATACGTCATCTGGTGTCGTCGTCCACGTCGTTGTGAAACTATTGTTAACTTGCAATTCCTTTATGCTACAATGAGGAGAAGTAACATGGGTCATTTGAGCAATGACTATTCACTTAAAATTTCTATTACCCCTGAAAAATAGTCTGTTATACGCACTTGATCGTCGTGGAGTTTGGTGTTTCAAAAGTACCAATACGGCAATTGTTGAACGATGCACGGGAAACCAATAAAATGGGAACGAGAGAGAGAGAGAGAGAGAGAGAGAGAGAGAGAGAGAGATTAATTATAAGATTAATATAAAGAACCGCTGTCAGTGGCGTAATGGTTAGCGTGCTCGCCTCGAGTGCGGTAGATCATGGATTAGAGCCCGTTCGGGTCAAACCAAAGACCATAACATTGGTATTTGGTGCTTCTTTGTTAGGCACGCAGCATTAAGGAGAAGGAGCAAAGACTAATTGGCTCTGAATCGAGTAAATGTGGCCGCATGGACCAACATGTCTATCCACAGACTGTTGTTTCAGTGAGCTAGCACAATAAAAATCCAACTAAGTGTGTTGGTCTAGTACAAAGCAGACCTCGTCATCATTTCATTGAACATTAACTTGTTCTCGCCATGATATAGCTGAAAAATTGCTGAGTTGGCATTAAGCAACAATCATTCCCTTCTTTTTTATATATATATAAAGATACACCATTAATATCGACTAGCTCATCAAATAGAAATCATTTCTGTTTTTTCATTTGAGATTTTGAGCTGTTCCTTAACCTATAAAACTCATCTTGTTTGGCTATTTCTTGGTTGTTGTGAGTAAGGTGCCATAATAATTGTTATAAAAAGAAGGTCTTAAGCCATAATGTTCAACAATTCCACCAATATCAACAAAACTAGCAACTATGTCTCGCCTCAAATCATTGAACATAAATAAAAGGATCACGGTATATATCGATGGATATCAGGGTCCTAGTTTGGGACAGGCACAAAAATGTGGCGGAGTTAAAGCGGTTAATGGGATCACAACCATTGCCTATTGTTAATTGGTTCTCCATGGGTAATACAGATATATAACACACAATAAAAAAAAACCGCGCACAGATTCACCTTGAAGGTAATTGTAAACTTCTTATGTGCTTAATAATAACCTTTGTGATATTTGTAGATGTAGAACAACCTCCATCATATGATTCTCTGTTTGGAAAAATAAAAGAAGCAAAGGAAAAGTCAGATGGCAACGTAGACTTTGTCAACACCTGTTGCGCAATAATATGTGGTTCATGTAAGTGTTAAAACATAAAGAGGTAACAAATGAAAATAGATGGATACTGTGAAATAAACGTTAGAGAATACCGAAGGGACAATCAAAATTGTACAATCCAGAGAAACTGGCAAGATAGAGTACACAAGACGAAGAAAAGCAAAACAAAAAACACAACACAATATGTGTTAGACACTACGTCATGGAAACAAACACAACTAACGTAAATAAGATATGATCACTCCTTCAAACAAAAGTACGTTTATTCGTTGGCAGGTATTTTTGTGGTTTCTACAAAATGCATTGATCCCAGAGTTCTTGAATTCATGGTTTCAAACACTACAGGCAACAATCAATGGGAAAATTGTATTTCGTTGGATTTTTATTTTCGTGGTTTAAATGGACCACGAAATCAACGAGAAATTAGAACCCAACGATTAATAATGATGATTTCACAGTAGTTAGTTTTCAACGAGAAATTAGAAGCCAACGATTAATAATGATGATTTCACAGTACTTAGTTTTCAATATTTGTACATCGTACGTCATTGAGGTGAATTGATAATAAATATGCAAACTTGATTTGAATACATTAAAGATGCGAAAACATCATTGTATATTGTAATGATTTGACCATCTAACCAGTCTTTATAAACTGTGATTTTCCGATTAGATTTTTGGAACTGTCCGGACGGTGCTATACTTTTTTCTTTTTCATTTTAATTAATAATTTGAAGTAATTCACGCAATGAATATATGTACATACAGTCAAATCTACAATACAGGGCACCTCTATATAGCATAGCAAATCACTGTCGATAAAGGACAGCCTCATGTTCCCTAGTAAATAGTGCATATAATATTAACCTATATATAGAAGACAACTGTTTATAAAGGACGAATTGTCAAGTTTGAGTGCCCTCTATATACAGGTTTGACTGTGTATAATGAAGTCACACGATATTACATGACAACAGGGTACAATCTATTTATCTTAGCTGTAGTTCGATCCTAGTGGAGTTCTCATGGTTACTGTTACGATGTTTAACGTCACTTTCAACAATATTTCAGTTATATCGTGGCAATCAGTTTCATTGGTGGAGGAAACGGGAATACCCGTAGAAAACCACCAACCTGCCGGAAGTCACTGACAAACTCTATCGCATTATGTTGTATCGAGTACACTTTGCCTGAGGAATTCTCATGAAATGTTGAGCATGAAAAATTTACGTAATAAAAAATACACATGTGATGTTTTGTTGTTTTAAAAGTACATTACGGCACTACCAAAAACAGTATTATTTCTGTTTTGTTCCGATTTCAATAACATTTATATTTCATTATTTCAGTGGCTTGTACAATTTGTTTAGGTGTGTTCCTCGCCATACCCATTTCAATGATCGTGATAGGTTAGTTCATGTAACAGTTATGAAAAACAAAAACAAAACAGTTATGACAAAACAATTAAATGTAATTGGCTCAAATTTTCACATTAGCGGAGACGAGTGTAAAATGTTAGGATTATAACCATAGAGGATTGATTGAAATGTCAAGTTAAAATACGTAACCGTTTATTCTTACGCGTATTTTAAATATTCATGACCGGTGAAAGTCTCTTAGTACTGCAACATCCGGCATACTATCAACGAAAGCTTGTGACGCTGGTTAATAAGTTTAACACAATATCTGGATGACGGAACAGTGACTTTGTTTCTTTTCATTATCTCACATCCAGCATGAGGTCTTCACGACAAAAATAATTCATATATTTGATCTTCTAAAATGAGCCTGAGACTAGCTCTAGTCCTAAGATAAGCGATAGTTTACTTACCAACCTATAAACCTGCAAAAAGAGCTTGAGACTACACCCAGTCTGCAGATATACGATAGCTGTGATTTGCTAACCGATACATACTGCAAATGAGATGGAAACGACCCCATAGTGTTCAAATATGCTATAGCAGTAGCTTGCTAGTTGATAAACACTACACTAGAAAATGTCGAATTGCTACAAATAATACGTATATATCTAATTCAGTGCGGACGATAGACACTACACTGCAATAATGCTGAATCGCTACAAATAATACGTAGATATCTAATTTACTGCACACGATAGACACTACACTGCAATAATGCTGAATCGCTACAAATAATACGTAGATATCTAATTTACTGCACACGATAGACACTACAGTGCAATAATGCTGAATCGCTACAAATAATACGTAGATATCTAATTTACTGCACACGATAGACACTACAGTGCAATAATGATGAATCGCTACAAATAATACGTAGATATCTAATTCGTGCGGACGACGCGTTTATTTAATAACCTTCACCTCAAAAGAAAAGAGACCAATACGCTTATCATACTGAACAAGTTAAAACGGTTAAACAAGTTAACGATGATAATATGAAACAAACCAAATATTTCTTGTAATTAAAGTGTTCTACCATTACAGGAGCTATCTACTTAAACGACTGTCCTGCAGAAAAAATGATTCCTATATATCTGATAGTAGCTGGTTCTGTCGGTCTGGTATCAAATATAATTTCCATAATTAAAAGCATAATAACCAAAAAACGAGAACAAAATCAGGAAGAAAATTCAGAGGAAAAGAAGTCGGCAGTGGGACTGGAACAACTTTTCAACACTTTCTTATTTGCTTGGTTTATTGCAGGTAAGTTGATGTGTAAATGGTTATGTGTCACTAGAAAACTGAAATCGTTATGTTTTATATAACTTGAATGAGATTCCTGTCACTAGTAAAACAGGTACTGCTCACCCGAATTCACCCCTGGTTTTTAGTTGGAGTTCGTGGTGCTCGATCTTTAGTTTTCTATGTAGTGTGTTGTAGAGTTCCAAAACATTACACTCATCATAGTACAAATTATTTAAATTTATTTGAGAAATCATAAGATGAAGATCCTATTTTATCCTGCACTTGTTTTATTTGAATTGAACTGTCAAATTACTTTGATTGGATACATTTTTGTTATATATTGTCACTGACAAAAATACTATTTTTCTGGTATTTGTTTCATGTTGCTCGACGGAAAGAAACAGCAGTAATATATGCGCCCAAGTCACAGAGGACGACATGCAAATGTGTTTGGCTTTTTGGCATTTCAGGAATAAACTCAGTTTAGTACATTGTTGGAAAATACAAAAATTATTTGCACTCGCTGCGAAACAGGACAGAATAGCTCGACAAAGGCTCGCCTTCCCACCTGTTTCTAAAGCTCGTACAAATAAATTATATATTTATCCTACACATTGTCTATGTCTATATTAACAAAGATGGTGCACAATGATGTCTTAAGGAGATAAGTTTGTCTTCAATTTGTTCCTCAATCATATTGCATTTTTTTCCACATTCCTTTACAATTTAAGCTAAACATTATTTTATTTTTAGGGAACGTTTGGGTTTATAGAACTTATAATGACTGGCAACGATCTGATTCAACAAGGTCTGATTACTGTGACCCAACGTTATACTACTTCGCATTCTGGATGATTACATCAAGCTACATTATTGTTGGATTATTGTGCTTCGGCTGCATCATATTTTGCATTGTACTGTGTTGTTGTTGTGCAAAGAAAGAATAAGATACATGTCACTGAAGAATGGATATGGGAAACTGTATTTGTATTTCAACTCAAAGAGTTGCGTGGATCCCGAAATCGAACTACATTTTTGAGGGACATAGGTTGTTTAATGGTAAAAATAAAAAAACGAAAAAAATGTACCCAACAACTAATCCAGTGAATTTCCAAAACTTTTTAGATTTCATGAAGAAACATTTAAGGTGGTACCTAACACTACAGGGAGAAAACTCTTTAAAATCAGTTGAACGTTTTGATCATATGATGTTTGTATGCAGATTTCAAGCATCTCGGTGATCAAAACCACAGAGAGAAAAGCTGCTATGTGGCTAGTGAATTTATAGCTCTGAGTCTGTTGGTTGGAATTTGTTAAAATTTGGTATTTATTACAGTGGATATATTCAAACACACTGCCAAAAAAATAAGAAAATTAAACGAGCAGATCAAATTTTACCTGAAGTGTATGGTACCACCTTAAATCTTTCAAAGTTTGCATGAAAACACTTGTTTTTCTTTTCTATAAATACGCACTAACCATTGTTAAATATCAGCTAACCAAATAGCACACATTACGCCATCTATGTGAAAACCTCCGAGAGAACAAAGAGCTTTTCGATGAAGACCTAGAGTCATTTGCACATATCAGTGTTCATATTGCGCACAACTGCATTTTGTGTGTATGAACTATTGGAGTTATTTAATCCACTGTTGATGTAACAATTAGTTAACAGATAGGAACACACGAAAGGTTGTCTGTATTCGGCAACGGAAATATAGCTAATATATCAGAAAATATCATGTTGTATTAGAGTGCACAAATAAATTATCAGAACATTAATGTCGTCTCTAGTCCTCAATGACCAAAAGAAAAAGGACAAACAATACAAACAATGATAAATAAAACACTACACAGAAAACTAATGATAGAGCAACAAGAACCTCTCAATACATCAGGTGCTCCGGAAGGGTAAGCAGTTCCTGTTCCACTAGCGGCACACGTCGTTTTACGTTAAACAACACGAACATCAATATATATGGAAATCGTGTTGGTATAAACATATTTATTCATGATAAACTGTTATGTTATAATACATGCAAATTTTGTTTAACATGACGGGATTCGGAAACAAGCTAAGCTTATACTAATCCGTCTCTCTCGTGTTGGTGACTTTCTTCTGGTACTCCGGTTTCTTCCACCAATAACACTGACAGCCACAATATAACTGACATATATGTTAAACACCATAACCATAACCCCAACCCCACCCCCTTACAAAGAATATTGAAGGCAACCCGAGCATCGTGTTATGTAGATATCGTACTGACATTGCAATATTGAACTAATATGTGAAGCCATACAATAATCGACAACTTAAACAACACGAATCCCACTAAACACCAGGGCAAACTCATGTGCTTCGAGGAATAATCAGTTCCTGCTCCACTAGTGGGATCCATCGTGTTAAAAATTCTGTAGTAAATCATTAACGAGGAAAGAATGCGATTGCGACAAAGGGAACACATTCGTGATCATTTATGACACAGAAAATCCACAGGTGTTAATCACGTCATGGTGGTGAGCGTGAAAGATGACTTCAAGGTAGCCAATAGGAACCCTTGGTTCACTAGCTTCATCCGTACATGCAACATTAAAAATATCTAGACTAGTTAATTCAATCTAGTTGATAACCCATATGTGATATTCTTATTACGAAAAGAAAGTTAAAAAAAATAATGGTTAATTATTCTCCTAATATCAATAATACGAACAACTACCTCTCATCTAAATTCACTGAACAAAAAGACCATGACATTTCGTCCCCCTAGTATTACAAGGCCGTAAGTGGTACATACGAGCTTTTTAGATTTTTGCATATTTTGACTCGGCTTCAAAAGCTCTACAAGATGGTACACTGGGTTCCTGTAATATCCCTTTGGGAATAGCTAAATTTTAAAAGGTCGTACCTACTACTTTTCTAAAGTAGAATTAAAAGGTCGTATCTGCATGAAGAAATCAAACACATTTTCCGACCAACTTCCATATTTGACATTGTAAGGTTGTAAATGGCAGTTACGACTTAACGTTTTTTTCTCAATATCCGAAAATTAAGAAATGGCAGTAACGACCTTACATTTCCACGGGGACGATTTGCTAATGGACATCCAGGTCGTGTCTGCCGGAAGTTAACAACAACAATAATAGTATTCCAACCATCACCTCTAGATAATGTAAATGTAAAGACTCATTAAAAACTTCACAGATTCGATTTCACGCAAAAATAACCACGCACTATAAATAAAAGGACGACGTCATAAACAGAGACAGTACAATAGCATTATCAGTGAATGCTCTCGAGACAAAATGACTATTAGCCACCATTATAAGAAGGTAAAATCTGTTAGTTTTCAGTCCATTTTTGTGACTGATGCTTATAACATATTTAATATCAATCAGTCATAAACATTTAAAGAAATTTATTGTCTTTGTTGAACACCAGAATGAATAGTTCATCAATTTGTTAGAATTAAAAATTCTTAAGGAGTTTATTTTTAGCTTTGTTAACGTCGCCATAAAAATAATGATCAGAAATGACTTTTTGATCATTTCTCTGCATGTTTGTTGAATTGTATTTATATGCAGGATATTTATATCGTTAATAAGATGTAATGACTGCCTTCAATAATTGATGAAATCGATATTCATAATTTTTTTTCGGATGAAACGTCACCACCTAAGAAAGGAAAACTGACAATAGGAAAGGAAAATCGTCGCTTTAATATTTGCCTCATTCAACGTTCAAAGTTCAATGGGATAAAATGAAGAAAAGATGATAAAGTCGGAACAGTTCCAAAATCCTAGAAAAACCGTAGAAAGAGGCTAAACCTATACCCCTTACACACAAATACACATCCGTTCACTTTCCTGGCTTTGTACATGCACAAGTGGCGGAGTTAATCTAGTTTTATGGGCCCAAACCTTCTTAGTGAAATGATGCGGTCATGGGAGTACTTTTCACATGTGAGTAAAATGCCACCCATCACATATTTCAGGGCGAACAACGTTATTGTAGAACGCTATAATATTGAACATTAATATGTTTAATCTTTTGTGACACAAAAGTGTCATATGAATAATATTAGTTCTATTAAAGAGAGCCGATGGTCTCAACACTCGTTTAATTATTACCTAGTATGCAAGGTCATCTTTTGACATAATAGTAAAATAATAGAAAACTTCGACCCAAAATCTAATTTCCAATTCCATCTTTCGTCTTATCTACGCAATGGAGAACATTCACCCCTTTTCCCATCAGGTGGCGTCACTGTACCAACGGTGGTTACGAAAACGTTTGTTTTCAGATAAACGCTTGTAACCAATGTAATCAAATGGCAATAGCATTACCTACATGGTCTCCTTGATCTGAAAACGTTACGTAATATGACGGTGTGCACGGCATATAGAAAGNACGGAAGTGATCATAAAAGATTTTAATATGATATCTCCTATACCCTTTTTCTAGTTTATTTCACAGTGACCGGTAACAATCATAGGACCCAATGGCAATGTCAATGTAAAATTGCACACGTGTGTTTTTTTTTGTTTTTTTTGTTTTTTTTGTTTACTTCATTTGGGTTTAATGTAAATTTGCACACGCGTTTTTCAGACTTAATTGAACCAGATTGAAAATTATACGCATGTTTTTTTTCTCACACTGTATATGGTCTAACTATGTAAAATTGCATACTCGCTTTTGCATCAAATGTATGAAGATCCCCACTGAAGCGCAAGGGCAAGCAAATGCAATACAGTGACCAAACGAAAAAGGATAATCATTGCTATACACAACACTACACATAAACCTGTCTTTTATCCCACAGTCAGATTTTTTCACAGGAAACAAAAATCAGATTTTTAATTTTTAATTTGTCTTCAAATTTTTATAATAAATTTCTCTTTGAGAAATGCAGGACCGGATATCTTTCAATTCAATTTATTTTGTTTCTTTAAAATTCCACCACATATTTTTTTCAGAAGAAAAAACATCTAAATGTTAAAAGGTCGTCCTCTTAATGACATGAATATGTGTCTAGACCGCGTCCTTGCAACTTCGTAGTATATAATAAGATTTGATTTTTGGTGTTTAACGCCACTTTCAGCAATATTTCAGCTATATCATGGCGACCAGTTTTAGTGGTGGAAGAAGCCGGAGTGCCAGGAGAGAACCACCGATCATGAGCAAGCAAATGGTAAACTTTATCACTTGCGGTTGTAAGTCGAGTGCACCTTTTTTTTTGTAATATACAAAGCCAGGCACGAACCCACGCCGTATTGGTGATAGGCTTGTATGAGTTGTTAGATCCAACGACCTAACTCATTGAGTCACCCGGGCCCCGTATTATATAATAAGTGTCCGGTTTTCAAGAAACCTTATGCAAGAAAGTTCAACAGTTTAATTATTAATTCTGATCCACGGATTTCTCCCGATAAGATTGATTCCTTACAAAGTAAACCTTCAAAGAGATAAAGTTGCATTTTAATGCCTGGTGCTTTAACCATTCATATAATTTTTTTTATCACCGTATGTAGCGCTATCGTGTAATTTAATACACACCGTCCAAATATATCTTGTATTTAGTGTAGAGGTTGGTAAATAGCTTGTATTACCATTGAAATGAAACCGTACACTTCTTGTTTCATGACGTTCAGTTTTTTTGCTGGAGGAAACCGGAGTTCCCTGAAAAAAACACACCGACCTGCCGAAAGTCACTGACAAAAGAAATCACATTAGTATGTTTTTAACCTCATGTTGGGAGTCAGTGGGTATAGTGTTGCATACGGCAATTTTTCAGCTATATCACGACGAGACCAATTTACTTTTCAACATGAAGATGAGGTCCCAACACGATTATTATTTCTTTTTTATATTTATATCTAAAAACTGATATAGATGTACATAATTTTCTATGATAAAGCTCTATATCTTAAAGACAAGCCACCGTTATTGGAATCCGACTCCGTGTACATAACATTCGCAAAGAATACATTTTTTTAATTGATTGCGATTCTAACCATTGATAAACATTTATTTACCATGAAAATATCAAATCGCGATACAACAAAACCAGGAAACCAACACGAAAATCATTTCTAAAGGTAAGTACAAAGAATGTGAACCAATATCAAACTTTGTTTACAACGTACATCTATCTATATGTATACATGTGTATGTAATTGTACTAGTAACTAATTACCTCATTCTACAGTTATTGTACGTGTACTATGCGTATTTCCTAAGTACAAAATTATTGAAAATATTGATTTTTGCTCATGGAGGACAAAAGAAAATAAATATAAGAATGTAATTTTATTTCATATTCGCATTCACAGTTAGTGGCAGGTGCCCATGACCCAGATATGACTGTAACGTTGTCCTTGTCTTATTTCAACGTGATCACTTTTCATAGGTTACAAACGTCTGTGCGAAAATAAAACGCTCAGCTAACCACCGTTAGTACTCGAGCGACACCTGCTGGGTAAATTTGGGTGAATGTTCCCCATTGATGTTCATCAATGACAACATTTAGTAATCTCAAATGACAGAAATCGTATCTAGAAATGATAGAAATCGTATCTTTGTGTTCGGGAGGGTAACGCAACAGCCAAATACATTGCTTTCGCTCGGGATTAAATTCGATTATAAAGGCCCAGCCCATGGTTAAATGAATATAACACAATGGCTGCCATGGATTCCTTCAAACGCTTTGAGTCCAAACCCGTGGTAAAATTAGTATATACCTACACCCATTGTAATTTATGACGTCATCGACAATTTATAACGATATTTTACCAATTTTTACATATTAGAATCGAAATAATTCATGGACGCCATATGTATATATTGTTTTTACCACGGGTAGACCCTTTATGTCAGCTTTTTACCCCTCGCTAACGCTCGGGGTAAAACTTCGTGACATAAAGGGCCTACCCGTGGTAAAAACAATATATACATATGGCTTCCATGACTTATTTCTTAAACCATCAACGCATTATAAGAAGCATACGATCGAATTGTCTCTCGCGTTAAATTGTGGCGTATGGGGGTAAAATATTTGTGACGCCAGGGGATAGGGCTCACATTTTAAAAACAAGGATAATTATGTATATTACCCTTTTTCATGAAAGGCAAATTAGCCCTCGTGTAATAAAAACCACAATTCAGGACACAAAGGTAAGTGACAATTATATTTAATCTTATTTTGACCTTATTTATCACATGGATGTGTAGAAGAATGCACGTTTTAAACTCATCTGACACAAAGAGCTAGTCGGGTGAGCTTTTGTCTTCACTTGGAGTACGTCGTCCGTCTGTCGTCCTTAAACTTAAATAAAAAGATCTTCTTCTCTGAAAATACTGGTCCAATTTAAACCAACGTTGGCCTGAATCATCTTTAGAGGTCGGCTTTAACAGTTGTGTCCGATGACCACGCCAACCAAACAACATGGCCGCTGTTAAAGGCTGCCAAAGTTTGGAAAAAATATACAGTAATGATCACCTTTTGAATTATGGTTGATCAACCCACCCGCGCTGCCAACGTTACTAAAAATAGAAAATTTGACCAAAAATCGTCAGGTGAAAATCATTAACCTTTATAAAAAAAAAAGTCTTCTCCTCTGAAACAACTGGGCCAATTTGAACCAACGTTGGCCTGAATCATCCTTAGGGAGTCTACTATGATGATCTGCCAGACCAACTAACATATTCACCGTTACTAAAAATAGAACATATAGTAAAATCACTAAAAGATCTTGTAAAGGTTTTGTGTCTTTTATAGCTGCCACACTTTTGGGAAAATGATAAATTAATGATCCCCTTTAAGAATTAAGGTAGATCACATCAACCACCATCAGACATATGGCCACAATCGTTACTGAAAGGGGGCCCGGGTGGCTCAATGAGTTAGGTCGTTGGATCTAACAACTTCTACAAGCCTATGACCAATACGGCGTGGGTTCGCGCCCGGCTTTGTAAATTACAAAAAGGTGCACTCGACTCGCAGCCGCAAGTGATAAAGTTTACCAGTTGCTTGTCCATGGTCGGTGGTTCTCACCGGGTACTCCGGCTTCCTCCACCACTAAAACTTGTCACCATGATATAATTGAAATATTGTTGAAAATGGCGTTAAACACCAAAAATCAAATCATCAATCAATCAATCAATCAATCAATCAATCAATCAATCAATCAATCAATCAATCAATCAATCAATCAATCAATCAATCAATCAATCAATCAATCAATCAATTGTTACTGAAAGTTTAATACATGTTTTATCCCTAAGATAGCTTCTAGTTACCTGGGGCGGATCCAGGATTTGTGGTTAGGGGGGGGGCGTGAGTAGGCGATGATTCTGGGTCCAGGGTAGAGCCTTGGTAGGGGGCCCAGGGGGGCAAAGCCCCCCAGAAGCTCTGGGGGTTT
>MJUT01007815.1:12353-22382 GCA_002080005.1 Gigantidas platifrons
GATTTTGAGGACCGTCACAACATTGTGTTTGAGTGTTTGACTATTTCCAGGACAACTTGCGCATGCAAAATGGGTTCAATATCTTCGTGGATGATCAGATTGTTCCGCTGGATATATTTTTACACTTACCTAATTACAGAACTCAAGAAATTTGCAAAATTATACCAACTAACCTCGTTTTCGCCGCTTCGGATCTCTGTCCCCGGACTATGTTCATCTTCGTCCCCGAATGTGGCATTGGACATGGACGATGATGGTGAAATACATATAATTTTATATACAAGTCTTGCAGTCGTCAGAAAACAACATAATGGTGAGTGTCTGGAATAATAGGTAGCAATATACTTTCCTACTTGAAAATACAAGATTAGGCCGCTAAATTCAGACGAAATGTAAAAGATCCAACTATACATAGCCCAATTTTTTCATCGGCAGAATGTATTTGTTAGAAAACTTATTTGATCAACTCGGCTGGTATCAATGAAACAATTTACTTGACAATATGTTCATGTTGGAGCCTAGATGATCGCCAGAATATCACTGACTAACACAATATATAACTGAAAAATCGTTCAAAGAGCTATGACCATGACCCACTCATCAAGATTCCGATGAAAATCCCCATAGGTACACGCACGTTTTAGTAAGATTTTTTGTTGTATTCGATTTGTTCAATCCTCTACAGTTACCTTATTTATTGAAGGAAATTTTATCTATAGTTTGACGTGTCCTCCATTTTCACTGACAGAGGGGCTAGGTAAACGGGTAATCCCTTTTGGTATTCAAAGCCAGAGTTGTTTTCTGATATTGCCTGCCTCTTTGATACCCAAAAGGGATTAGGTAAACGGGTATTTGCGACGATAAAACCAAGATTTGCGTCCACAAAGCGTAAAATACAAATACAGTTGTCTTCTATTTTTTCCTCTCTGTTTACAACAGTTATCTCCATTCTAATACTAAATATGTATTTTAGCTTTCCTTGGGTCTAAAAATCACTCAAATTAAAATTCCGCGAAATGCTGTCGACGACTTTGGCATATGAACAACATGACGCCATATTGTAACGTGCAGGGGTTGCACGTCACTGGCGTAATCCGGTTCGTACCAGAGTTACTTCTCTGGATTCAAGTGACGCTCTGTATATCGTGTATTTAGCTTATACAGTTATTTAGCGATGTTGTGTGTTTGCAGCACCCGTGCGTCGGACCTGTGCGTTTTACGCACGCACCTGATATTAGTTTAACCTGTGCGTCCGACCTGCGTGTTTTACGCACGCAGCAATTACTAGTTCAACCTGTGCGTTTTATCCTCGCACCTATTACCAGTTTAGCCTGTGCGTTTTCCGCACGTACCTATTACTGGTTCAGCCTGTGTGTTTTGACGCACACACCTATTACTAGATCAACCTGTGCGTCGGTCCTGTGCGTTTTACGCATGTCACTATAGCTAATTCAATCTGTGCGTTTTTACAGCACTTGTGCGTCAGTCCTGTGCGTTGACGCATGCCACTATAGCTAATTCAACTTGTGCGTCAGTCCTGTGCGTTTATGCACGCCACTATAGTTAATTCAACTTGTGCGTCAGTCCTGTGCGTTTACGCACGCCACTATAGTTAATTCAATCTGTGCGTTTTTCAGCACTTGTGCGTCAGTCCTGTGCGTTTTGATGCACGCAACTATAGTCAATTTAACCTGTGCGTAAAGCTGCTTAATCAAGTAACCAAGAGCGAATAATAGTATTGCTTAGGCCATTGACCAAACATGTTGCTCGACAGAGCAACGCAAAGTGTCCAGACACGCTGCGACAAGCGTTTATATACCCTATTTTGGACTATACCATTTTATATAGACGATTCCAAAAGTCTGCATCATCAAAACGATTTCCTATAACCCAATGATAACCATAAAGCGTGTAAAGGACCAGAATATTTCCGTGTATTATTTCATATCCCAACCCGTTTATGACTCTGTTAGTTATCGTAGTAATTATAAACAATAAAAATATAAACTATTTGTATGCTTAAAATGCTATATTTAACTAACCACTTGATAAATAAGGATGATCTACTGTTTCGGAAATTGAAAATTAATTATTTGCATGCCAACTGTGTATTTTAAACAATTAAAACAATGTAGATAAACAGGGGAATTCGTGGAAGTGGGGAAAGAAATTATACGGTCAAGTGCGTAAATTATCACCTACATTTGTATATATAGTCTTAATTTATTCTTAGAATTTGCATACGCATTTTAAATGCGTGTTAACTAACTTTGTCACATTACCCACGCCTCCAAGAAATGCGTCCTCGCATTTACCTACTCTTCAAGCTTCAACTGAATGCGTCGATTACTGTGGCCATTTTTCAGACCCAAACTCTATCAACATGCAAAGCAGAGGTTTTGTCATCAGCTGGACATATCCCACAAAGAAAGGCATCGATGCCTATCAATGCTAAGTGCCGAACGCCATCGGTCACTAGTCTAACATGTTCTAACCCCTGGTCGGTCAGAACTTCAGCTCAGCTCGTAGACATTTAGTCTACCACCATGTCCAGAGTTCCATCAGTCTACTACGAAGATAAATTCGTAACTACGTGTAATGTGACATTCTACCTAAACAAAACTTCCACAGACTTTCCTATTCCCTAACATATTCTTATAACCCTATAACTGAGCAACTGTAACAGAAATTTACTACAACAATTAACAAATTTAACCACCTATTAATCATAGAAAATAATTTAAACTGCCACTGGAAAAGAAATATAAAATGTCAAAAACCGGTATGAAGTAATTTTGCCTAAGTAGCGGCTTCATAATGATGCCTACTCTTAACGAACACAGCTCCGAAGAGACTGCTGCTACTGAAGGGATTTTTAACGTGCACAGGCGTGGCGCTCACTGAACACGGGACCTCGGATTTAACGTTCCCATCCGACGGACACATAGTTATAATAATAACAAGTTGATGACTGCTTCTCTGTACTTGTCATCAATACAACTCTATACGAGGATAATCAATGTCTATTTACATATATATATACAGAAGCGGTTTACATTACCAATGTTGGTCGTAATCACGCATCCAGGCAAACTACTTTTTCTTTCTCTTTGGTCTACGTGATACTTCAGATTCCAGCCAGGCTGCATCATGTACCAACTTTTCATCCTGTCGGTTTACAACCTTAGTAACCCCCGATTCCAAGTCGGGCATACCTTCAGTCCTCGTCACTTTGTGGGTATTGGAATATGCAGGAGGCTGTATCCCCTGCTCTCACCTCTCAAATACTTTCTGCGAATTGCATCTTCGCACAGGACAACCCGGGGCCCGTCTCTTCATCAGGTCTCGATTCTTTTGCAATAAGCATTTGCGTTTACTGTAAGGTTCACAACTGGCCACGTAACTTCTAACATCCTTTCGTATTCCTGGCCAATAATAATTCTATTTGATTCTAGCCAACGTTTCTCCGATTCCCAAATGAGTCGATGCTGTATCGTCATGGCTCTGTTGTATTATATTACGTTTTTCACAAAACGGTATGACAGCACGCAATGTACCATCTTGCTTAGATACTCTATAAAGTATACCATTCTTTAATCTGAGATCATTCCACTGGGACCATAAAGACTTAATTACCGTACATATCCGCAATTCCGTATTTTGTAAAACGGTGGTCGTTTGTTTCTTGTCAACCACTTCCGGACTTCCTTTAAATCTTGATCTCTCTCTTGCAACTGTCGTATTTTCATTGATGCCTCGCCATCCTGCGGGTCTATTGGATGGGTAACTTGTTCTTTGTCACGGGCAGATTTGCTGAATGTGCATAGTTTGGAAACGCACTGGACATGTCCGTCCACAATCATCTCTCTTCCTTGCTGTGTACATCCGATTTGACCCTCAATATATAATGGCAGTTCTTCGTTAACGAAGCATAGCACATTACTTCTTAGATCAATCAAGCAATTATATCCTTGAACGAAGTCTAATCCCAGAATTCCATCTATGGCTAAGTCGGCAATTACGGCTTCAATCCCACACTGCTGATTTCCCATCTTGAGGTTAAACAAAGATTGTCCTATACTGCTGAGATTGGTTCCGTTAGCAGTAACGATAGTTTGCATTAATGTTCTTACTTCTGGTCGTTTTGACTTATCCAGTGCGTAAAATATCTTATTGGATACCAAGTTAATTGTCGCTCCAGTATCAACCAGAAATTTAGCCGGAACATCATTTATCTTCAAGTCTATGTACATTCATGCTTCCTTATTAGAAGTATTAACCCCTAAGTATGCGCGTTGATGGTTACGCCTAAGTTTCCTTTTGGTGCGCAAGTGTCTAGCTGCGGATTTTACTGGCGTTTTCTCTGTTTGTGGTCGCTTTCGATGTTGTTCTTTACATTCATTTTTCCAGTGACCTTTTTGCCCACATTTGAAACACTCAGTATCCTTTTTGAGGTCACTAATTCTGGCGTTGCGTTTGGTACCAGCTTGACTTCTTTTAACTTTTTCTAAGTCTTTCTGCAAATCGTCAAGCTTCTTATTAAACGCCTGCATCATCTCTAACAATTTATCCTCCTTGTTATCCTGGGATCTTTTCGTTTCATCTGTGCCAGTTGCGCCCCTGAGATGTGCACGTCCAAATTCATTCTTCTTTTCAGCCTTGAAAAGTGCGTCAAGTTCTACCGCTAGACATATAGCTTGGTTTAAATTAGCAGGACGGAACTGCTTAATTCTTATCCTCATTTCCGAATTTACCAGTGCGTCAAGAAAATGTTCGGTAGAAAGCGTTTCTCTGACTTCAGCTGGGGCCTTGGGATACGCTTTATTCACCAAGCGCCGAATAGCTTGACCCAGCTCTGGTAAAGTCTCGCTAGCCTTTTGTCGTCTTTCTTTTAGTTGCACTCTGTAAAGATCCATCTGATTTGGCGGTGCAAATCGTTCTTCTAATGCTTCTACTAAGCTAGTATAGTGTACCTGGCGGTCTGATGGTAAGTCTCCCAGTACGCATTGCGCCTGGCCACGCAACGCAGCTGCCAAATATAACCCTTTCTCTTCCTTATCCCAGTCATTTATGGCAGCACAAGCGTCAAAATGAGACTTGTAATCACGCCATTCGCCTGTGCCGTCATAATTAGCCAGCTTTATACTTCGGTTGTAACTTTTTATTTTCTTGTTGTCCTGCTTGACATCATCAGAGAATGTTACTTTAGTAGTCTGTGGCATACTCCTGGATTGCACAATTGGGGACATGATATCATTATCATCTCTCATTTCGGCAAACAACTACGCCGTGTCCATTTTCGTAGTCTTTGGCCTTGCGCCTCCGTGCGGCGTTGTTTGTTGCCTGGTTTCGTCTTCTACTATCCCCTCCGTTCTACTTTGTGCTGTTTGCTGAGACATTTGGCTTCTTGTAGTTACGATCCCGGAATCACTGCGTTCCATCTCGATGTCAACAGGCTTTGGGGTTGACGGTTTAAACTGTACTGTACTCTGACTATCCTGTAGTAATTGAAGTCTTTGTCCAATATCTTCTTGCAAATAACTGATTTGCGCTTCAAGATTTGCAATGTCATCCATCGTGATTTGCGTCTGTTGAATCCCACCGCTGCCACCAAAAATTATGTAACGTGCAGGGGTTGCACGTCACTGGCGTAATCCGGTTCGTACCAGAGTTACTTCTCTGGATTCAAGTGACGCTCTGTATATCGTGTATTTAGCTTATACAGTTATTTAGCTATGGACGATGTTGTGTGTTTGCAGCACCCGTGCGTCGGACCTGTGCGTTTTACACACGCACCTGATATTAGTTTAACCTGTGCGTTTTCTGCACCCGTGCGTCCGACCTGTGTGTTTTACGCACGCAGCAATTACTAGTTCAACCTGTGCGTTTTATCCTCGCACCTATTACCAGTTTAACCTGTGCATTTTCCGCACGTACCTATTACTGGTTCAGCCTGTGTGTTTTGACGCACGCACCTATTACTAGATCAACCTGTGCGTCGGTCCTGTGCGTTTTACGCACGTCACTATAGCTAATTCAATCTGCATTTTTACAGCACTTGTGCGTCAGTCCTGTGCGTTGACGCACGCCACTATAGCTAATTCAACTTGTGCGTCAGTCCTGTGCGTTTACGCATGCCACTATAGTTAATTCAACTTGTGCGTCAGTCCTGTGCGTTTACGCACGCCACTATAGTTAATTCAATCTGTGCGTTTTTCAGCACTTGTGCGTCAGTCCTGTGCGTTTTGACGCAGGCAACTATAGTCAATTTAACCTGTGCGTAAAGCTGCTTAATCAAGTAACCAAGAGCGAATAATAGTATTGCTTAGGCTATTGACCAAACATGTTGCTCGACAGAGCAACGCAGTGTCCAGACACGCTGCGACAAGCATTTATATACCCTATTTTGGACTATACCATTTTATATAGACGATTCCAAAAGTCTGCATCATCAAAACGATTTCCTATAACCCAATGATAACCATAAAGCGTGTAAAGGACCAGACTATTTCCGTGTATTATTTCATATCCCAACCCGTTTATGACTCTGTTAGTTATCGTAGTAATTATAAACAATAAAAATATAAACTATTTGTATGCTTAAAATGCTATATTTAACTAACCACTTGATAAATAAGGATGATCTACTGTTTCGGAAATTGAAAATTAATTATTTGCATGCCAACTGTGTATTTTAAACAATTAAAACAATGTAGATAAACAGGGGAATTCGTGGAAGTGGGGAAAGAAATTATACGGTCAAGTGCGTAAATTATCACCTATATATAGTCTTAATTTATTGTTAGAATTTGCATACGTGTTAACTAACTTTGTCACAATATGAAGACTTCCAGCTTAAAACGTAAAGATCAGATGTTATTTGGCTTCAATTTTGAATAATAACATTACTTCCGTTTTTCATTGAAATGTTACAATATGATTGGTTATGAAGTGGTCAAATGATCATAAAAGAGATGTTTCACATCCCACTGAAACTCAAACCCGAACTTGCACGTGCCTCCATGACGACGTCAGATGTAAAGAATCAATGGCGTAGTTTAATTTCCAACAGCAAATAATCTTACACAAATAAAATTCACAACGAAAAATTCAACTATATTAAATTTTGGTGTGATTTAAATATAATTATAAGAATTGAATGCATTCTTTTGAAGTTTCTTTGGGGTATGAAAGCGTTGACCGAAGCACATTTTCAACATGAAGCGCTACCCGCTTCATTGAAAATGTACTTCGGCACAGGAATCGGAAATTTTATCAATATAATGAGAAATACGTCATATGGGTAGTGAAGTTCACGAACGTAGTGAGTGAAACGAACAGGAATGCGACGCCGTTTTGGAGAAATCGACTCTGGCTCTTTAAACCTCCGAAAAATTAATGAAAATTATCAACACTCTAACCAAATAACATTTTCCTGCAATTATATGTCATTGTTCTCTTCTCTAATCCTGTCATTACCCAATTTTATCCACAGGGGCCAGATGAGTTTTTTCGTGTACCTATATTAAGTGATTAACGATGTTTTTTAAAACGAGAGGACTTTTCTCGGTCATCTCTCATCGAAGGGCTAAGCCCTGAGATGAGAGATGACTGAGAAACGTCCTCAAGTTTTAAAAAACATCTTTAATTATTTTATCGCTATTTTGTATTCATAATTAAATAATTTTTGTTGAGATACTGACATTTTTTTAAACACAATTAATATTTTATATCGTTAATCACTTAATTATCAAGAATTTGGTAATGTGACGTCATTATAACGTCATATTAGAAAACAAGATACTACTACGTGCGTCCTTGACTCAGTGATTGGGATTACCACGCGCCCTGCGCCATAGTCGCATTACCCGACGAAATGGCGCATTTCCACAAAAAAGCTCCGCGTCATATGCGCGCATTCGTTTTCTGATGAAGTCAGACGTACATACAGCCGAACCGTTCTGTCAAGACTGCACGGACATAGTCCCATTGAAAATTTTTAATCNAAATCACTGTATCTAAAAATACCAGGAATTTTATACATATAAAGGTGATATAGACTGAAAGCTGAATATTTTTTCTTTAGAAAAAAAATTATTTGAACCCCGTACGTCCAAAAATAAAAAAGTTGCAGCCGACCAAATCCGTACTTTCTGCTAAAAATGGCCAGGTCAGACAAAACGGTGGCCAGCTAACTTTCACATGACTGGAATGAAACTAAAATGAGCATCCTGATTGGTCGAGTTGAAGGTTGTCAAAAATATTGACAAATCAGGACGCTCGTTTCAGTTTCATTCTTAATTGAAAAAAAAATGGCGTTTCAGAAATGAGAGAGATTCCGCATTTGATAAAAGGATAATACTGAGTGATTTGGACATAAATTCTACGGAAAGGTAGGAATTTTTTATTCAATTTACCGATTGGAAGAGACGTCGCAAGTAAATACACGAATTGCATTGCAGATAAGCCTTCCAGTCATGTGAAAGTTAGCTGGCCACCCTTTTGTCCGACCTGGCCATTTTTAGTAGAAAGTACGGACTTGGTCTGCTGTAACTTTTTTATTTTTGGACGTATGGGGTTCAAATAAGTTTTTTTCTAAAAAAAATATATTCAACTTTCAGCTATATCACCTTTATACGTATAAAATTCCTTGAATTTTTTTCTACTCAGTTAAACAAGACATACCTAAATTTTGATTACTTCCGAGTTCGTACCCTTGTTGGTATGTAGGTATATAGGTACATGAAAAAACTCATCTGGCCCCTGTGATTTTATTGTCTCAGTTGACAGTTCCACTTTACCGAGAAGCCATTGTGTGACGTCACATTGACTACGGAACAAACTCGATAAAACCAAAAAGTATATACTGTTTAAGACATCAAAAAATTAAATTCTAATATGACGCCGTGTTATCGTCAGTTTATATAATACTCAACAACAACACTTTTAGCGCAAACGCGGTAATGTTGTCAATTCTGCTATTCCGTGTACCCTCCCGCGAAATGGTGTACGTATAGTACTGACCTACATTTACCGTAGAAAATTAAAATTCGGCGAAATGTTGTTGACAATTTTGGCACGTAAACAACATGACGTCATATGAAGACTTCCAGTTTAGAACATAGAGATCCTGACGTTTTTTGGCTTCGTGTACGCCTCCTTGTCAAAGTGGGATTTGTAGTATTTTCCCTTTCTTTTGAATTGATGTTCATCAATGACAACATTTAGTAATCTCAAATGACAGAAATTGTATCTTTGTGTTCGGGAGGGTAACGGAACAGCCAAATACATTGCTGTGTATATAGGCGGCATTTTGCAAGTAAATTACCGTATTTGTCCTATTAGAATCGAAATAATCCATGACAGCCATTGTGTTATATTCATTTAACCATGGGCTGGGCCTTTATAATCGTTAATTTAACCACTCGCTGTCGCTCAGGATTAAATTCGATTATGAAGGCCCAGTCCATGGTTAAATGAATATAACACAATGGCTGCCATGGATTATTTCTTAACTGTTCCAGTTTTGTGGCGTATTTATTTATTTTCATCAACTGAGGGGGTCAACGATACCTATAATTACCGTTAACTATTTTCAATGGTAAATTTTCGTAGCAATAAAGGGAGAGAATGTGACATCACACAATGGCTTCTCGGTAAAGTGGAACTGTCAACTGAGACGATAAAATTGGGTAATGACAGGATTAGAGAAGTGAACAATGACATATAATTGCAGGAAAATGTTATTTGGTAGAGTATTGAAATTTTTTATTAATTTTTCGAAGGTTTAAAGAGCCAGAGCCGTTTCACTCACTACGTTCATGAAACTTCACTACCCATATGACGTATTTCTCATCATATTGATAAAATTTCCGATTCCTGTGACTTCGGTCAACGCTTTCATACCCCCATGATACTACACGCTTCATTGAAAATGTACTTCGGTCAACGCTTTCATACCCCAATGAAACTTCAAAAGAATGCATTCAATTCTTAATAACATTTACCTAAAACAAGTTTGTAAGGAAG
>MJUT01007823.1:37994-48527 GCA_002080005.1 Gigantidas platifrons
AACAATATTCCAGAATCAAACAAATGAATAAATATAACATAGCATCTTTCCTTTACATTGTCAAGATTCTATATTTATAAACTATTGTCCAAGATAAAAATAGACTACACATGCTACTACTCACAGTGACCCGTGACCCAGATTACGTGACGGGTTAAACTGTCGAAACATAACATTTATTATGTAACATTTATTTAACTGTAAAATTCACTCCCTTTTTTCCCTTTTTTCTTGTTTAAATCAATGATCAACAATATTCCAGAATCAAACAAATGAATAAATATAACATAGCATCTTCCCTTTACATTGTCAAGATTCTATATTTATAAACTATTGTCCAAGATAAAAATAGACTACACATGCAACTCACAGTGACACGTGCATGCACGTGACCCGTGACCCAGATTAGCAGGGTTCAGGAATATTTTCTGTATATGGTATATAATTAGTCATTATATTTTGTAACACCTCAGGATTTTTGGTACATTTGAGAAAAATACCGATCTTCCGAAATCACTTCCGGTATTATTTTTAAAATAAAATTGACCGTAATACATAGGGTTTTACACCGAAAATTACTTATAAATGGTGACCGCTGACCGCATTGAACAGGTGACCGCTATATCGAATTAAAATATATAGTAAAATGCAGAGGGAGAGCACGAAAGTGACCGTTATGAGCAGGTGACCATTATATAAAGGTGACCGTTACGGCAGGTTTGACTGTAGTTGTACTTGTACTTGTATTTCCAATCGCGGACCATAGTCTATTAACATGTGTGGAGAGTGTCATGCTACCTGACGCTAAACGCCTCTTTTGGAAATTTTGAAAAAGAGGTGCATCGTAGCCGCTACAAAATTCAGTCATCTGCTAAAATATTGGAAAAACAGTATATTTGTTCACTGGAACAAAATTAACTATTGATATAGGAACAATGAAGAAATAAATATAGATTCTCCTTCAGTTACCCGTGGGTTACGATATTTCTCCACTCCAAGAGAGTTAAATTAAAAATTTTAAACACAAGCCGTTAGGCGAGTGGTTAAAAATTTAATTTAACTCTCGAGAGTGGAGAAATATCGTAACCAACATGGGCAACAGAAGGATAATTTGTTTCTCCCATTATTTAACACAAATTTTATTTCAAAAGCCGTCAAATGAGTCAAATGCGGGGAAAGGCACGAGACATTTTAATCCTCTAGAGGATTACAGATTTTCCCACCACTGGTTCAGTGGGGTTAAAACGCCTTAATAACGGGAGAAAAATGATTATCACTATTCAAAGATTATCATTGACAGGTGAAAACAATGACCTGAAACTTGATTATTTATACCCACCAAATTCCTGTTTGCCCCATGTGGGAATCGGGATAATTGTTTGTATTGTAAAAAAAAATATTTGTGTCCAATTAGTTCCGGAGAAACAAAGAACAAGGGACCAGGGAAATGTGTGGGATGTCGAAATACTCAGGTTTTATTTAGTTAACAGAAATACTTTGGGATCATAAATTTTTGTTGGATGTCACAGGATGTCAAAAAACTCAGGTGTCGGATTGCACAAATTCCACTTTATTTTATAGTATAATTTGATTTAATTTTAGTTTCAGTTCTTCAACATAGCCATACTGGAAAGTGAAGTTACAGACCACATCGAGTTGCCCCTCGTAAACAAGTTTCCAACGTATCATCAGTATGGGAAGTTATACTACAAGTTTGATGATGCTTCAGGTACCAGTTCATTACCTAATGCTGGTTTACTGTCAGTGACAGCAGAGGTTCATGGGAATGCCATATTTAAGGAGGTAATTTGTTATATAATGAATGCTGAATTATCTTTCCGACTTATAATTGTGTTTCTTTGGAAATTTCACATACATTTCACAGTATTTCAATTATTTCGTGGCAGTCAGTTTTATTGGTGGAGGAAACCCGGAGTACCCGGGAAAACCACCGACCTGTGGCAATTTATTGACAAACTATCACATAATGTTGTATTAAGTACACGTCGTCATGAGTGGGATTCAAACTAACAACTTTAGTGATGGGCACTGATTGCATAGGTAGTTGTAAATCCAACTACTATATGATCACGAACACAACAGTCCCGAAATGAGATTAGAAAATATTACTAAATTGTCCCCCTCAAGAGAAAGGATTGCCTTATAAGGGAAGGACTACTGTAACACACCAATGAAGCCAGAGATGTTACCTTTAGGAAGTGACTATCGGGGAGATCTCACTGGCTGACAGTGCCTCTCGGGGAGATCTCACTGGCTGACAGTGTGCCTCTCAGGGAGATCTCACTGGCTGACAGTGCCTCTCAGGGAGATCTCACTGGCTGATAGTGCCTCTCAGGGAGACCTCACTGGCTGACAGTGCCTCTCAGGGAGATCTCACTGGCTGATAGTGCCTCTCAGGGAGATATCACTGGCTGACAGTGCCTCTCAGGGAGATCTCACTGGCTGATAGTGCCTCTCGGGGAGATCTCACTGGCTGACAGTGTCTCTCAGGGAGATCTCACTGGCTGATAGTGCCTCTCGGGAAGATCTCACTGGCTGATAGTGCCTCTCAGGGAGATCTCACTGGCTGACAGTGCCTCTCAGGGAGATCTCACTGGCTGATAGTGCCTCTCAGGGAGATCTCACTGGCTGATAGTGTCTCTCAGGGAGATCTCACTGGTTGATAGTGTATCTCAGGGAGATCTCACTGGTTGATAGTGCCTCTCGGGAGATCTCACTGGCTGACAGTGCCTCTCAGGGAGATCACACTGGCTGAAAGTGCCTCTCAGGGAGATCTCACTGGCTGATAGTGCCTCTCGGGGAGATCTCACTGGCTGACAGTGCCTCTCGGGGAGATCTCACTGGCTGACAGTGCCTCTCGGGGAGATCTCACTGGCTGACAGTGCATCTCGGGGAGATCTCACTGGCTGACAGTGCCTCTCTGTGAGATCTCACTGGCTGACAGTGCCTCTCGGAGAGATCTCACTGGCTGAAAGTGCCTCTCGGGGAGATCTCACTGGCTGACAGTGCCTCTCGGGGAGATCTCACTGCCTGACAGTGCCTCTCGGGGAGATCTCACTGGCTGACAGTGCCTCTCTGGGAGATCTCACTGGCTGAAAGTGCCTCTCGGAGAGCTCTCACTGGCTGACAGTGCCTCTCGGGGAGATCTCACTGGCTGACAGTGCCTCTCGGGGAGATCTCACTGGCTGACAGTGAGATCCATCATCGATCTTTTTTCGTGCGATGCACAACAACAAAGTTGTTAATAAATGATTATTTATTCATTATTTAGAATAACAAATCAGATAACAAGTGTATATATATATAAATAAAAATAAATAGATATCTGGTAATGTACATGAAATGAAAAAGTGTTGTTAGCACATTATGAGCTAGAAGCTTTGCTGTCTTGTTCCTTTCTATAGTTCACCACAGCCTGTTTTGCACTTTTACTGGGTTTGTACTTACAGCAAATTTTTAATCGTAGAAATTGTCTACCGTGAGTTTTGAACTATATATCTGGAGGCGGGAGATTGACCCTCGAAACCGAGCTAACATCTATGAACGAAGCTATGATTGTAATCTAATAAATAAAAAATACCTTTTTTAACATCTTTAAAGGAAAAGTCCATGGTCTTGACAAGTTAGAGTGAAAATTTAAATGACAGTAAAAAAAAGACATTTGTGTTAATGAATGTTAAAGATAGTATACCATAAGGTAGAATTTGGTCATTGAAGTTGCCTGTTGCACCAAATAATGGGGATCGTCATTTTTCAAAACTCTCCAATGTGGAGGAGACAAAAACCTGAAATGGGGCGTATCCATTCTCGGATTATACCTTCCCGTTACGTCACGCAATCAGTATCGTATATTATATCAGCATTGATCAGTTGCAATTTTTTCATTAAAAATTATGTAAATCGTAAAATAACGTGGTATATATTTATCTTTTGATATTTACAAAATCATTATGACTTATGTTAAGCATTTTATTGCACTAAGTAACGAAGGGAAAGAGTGAGAAGATTTTTTGTGTGTAATTACCGATCTGGACAGGACTACCTGTCAACACAATGATCATCGATCAGTGACCTCGATAAACACCGGAAAGTATGACAGCATTGGGGAGAAAAAAGTAAAAAACATGTGTAAGCACAAAACGAGTTAAAAATGACAGTTATTTAACCTACGGCCAATCACGTAAAACATGAAATTATACGTAGAACCCCCCTCCCCCGATACAAATAAACTCCTTTGTTTTATGAAAATGTAACATGGGATGGGAATATCAAGAACAAAATTAGAACGATATACATTTATAAACATTGTATTGCAGTTGATCTGATATTAAAACATAACCAAACGGGCACGATGTTGGAAAGAGTTAGATACATGTTATTTATTCAACTAACATGATACGACTGAGTGACGTCACATGAAGAGGTGTCATGGCCGCTTACACTACGACAGGAAATTCCAAATATTCATATTTTTAATTGTGTATATTAATGTTAATAAAGGTGGTTTTTTTTAAATAATAAGCTATTTACGAATAACAAGTTATAATTAATTGAATTAAAACAACTTTTCAACTGACTAGTCTTTTCCTTTAACATGCTTGAATGGACAGGAAACATTTCCTGTATCTATATCTTTGCTATATGCAGTTGAATCTGCCTATGTGGTCACCTCTATTAAGCAGTCATTTCATATGAATTGAACCTCTTTTGAGAGATCACCTGTCTTATGAGGCCACTTTTCATTGTCCCAAAGGTGACCTCTTAATATAGATTTGACTATACTTAAGTACTTACAGCCCGTTTGACCTGTTAATCAATAATATACATTTTATTTCAGAGTTCTCAGGATTATAACAGATTTCATTTGACCTACACAACCAACTAAAAAATTTATGGAGGATCACCACGGTTTAATGAATGGGAACAATTTACTTTGTATAATAAATACAGAAATAAATATTTGAAAATATTAAAATTTGTGTTTTAATTACAGTATTTTACTTTTTATTCTAGTGTGAACAACTTAACAGTAAAATATTATTGAAATTTCGTTGGCAAAAGATCGTATCGGTGGTGTAATAATTAGCATGCTCACCTCGAGTGGAGTAGATCATGTGTTCAAGCCCCTGGTCGGGTCAAACCATAAGCTATAAAATTGGTATCTGTTGCGGCTCTGCTAAGCATGCGGTATTAAGGAGAAAGAGCAAAGACTGCTGCTTGGTTTGGAATCATAATAATGTGTCCGAGTGGGGCGACATGTATATCCGCAGACTGTTGTTTCAGTGAGCTAGCACTATAAAGTCTAGTACAAAGCGGACATCATCGTCTCATTGAAAATTAACTTGTTCTCGCCATGATATAGCTGAAAAATTGCTGAGTTGGCATTACACAACAATCACTAACTCACTCACAGTTTGGCAAAAGAACAAATTTTGAAAAATACATGTGTAAAATTGAATCAAAATGTCCAATTATATATATAGTATTAGCTATGTGAAAACACACACTTACACATCTATGTATTCTGAAAGCAAATGTCATCAAATAGATCATACGTAAATTTCTGACTTGGTTCTTAAATTATAGGGAGCCCGGTTGGCTCAATGAGTTAGGTTGATGGATCTAACAACTCATACAAGCCTATCACCAATACGGCATGGGTTCGCGCTCGGCTTTGTAAATTACAAAAAAGGGTAAATTCGACTCGCAGCCACATGTGATAAAGTTTACCAGTTGCTTGCCCATGGTTGGTAGTTCTCTCCAGGTACTCGGGCTTCCTCCACCACTAAAACTGGTCGCCATGATATTGCTGAAATATTGTTGAAAGTGGCATTAAACACTGAAAATTCAAATTCAAATTCACAATTTAAATGTTGCAACAACTTGTCAATTTTCTTTTTGTTATATAATTATTCATTAACACCACCCCAGGTATATAAAAAATTGACAAAGGTATTGTGCTATCCATCACATAAAATAAAATACCAGTAAAATATTCATACACCCTACATGTACACCAACTTTAACATGTGGATAAAGCCAACTATCTGGCCATGGGTGTCAAGTACAGTCGGATCTTAAATGGGATAGCCATATAAACAGTATTACAACAGATCTAGAGGCAAACAAGACACTTGGGTTATTCCATTGAAATATTAACATCAGTCTCACCACAGTCAAAGAACAGGCATACCAATTTCTAGTTCGACAATCACTTGAGAATGCCTATTCTGTATGGGACCCATGCATCAAAGAAAACAACAGGTACAACATAAGGCTGCAAGGTATATTACTAACCACTATCATAATACCTCTAGCATTAGTAACATGATAGAACATCTAAATTGGCAAAGCATAGCAGACCGAAGATCAGATGCATGCCTAGTCATGTTATATAAAATCTGGCATGAACTAGTAGCTATTCCTACAATGTAAAACAGACATGCTCATACCACCAGTTAGATTCTCCCAGGACATGCACTCGATTTCGTACCATATACCACCCACACGCTTACGTATATAAATGCAACTCGGACAGCAATATTTCTTTCTGTGAACAATAGGAAACTGGAACAGTCTCTCCTGAACACTGTGAAAAGTGACTGTTGAGTCATTCAGATCAGCTGTTCTACGTCTCAATAACCACTAGTTCATTCCTATCTCATGATCATGTATATAGTTTTATCTTAAAATCTAAATGTGAAGAAATACTTATCAACTTTCATTTTCTAAAGTAAAATTGTTAATGATAGCATAAAGTGCAGTACTTGACTTAATTGGTGGAATCTTGAGTTGAAGGCGGCCTCAAGCTCTTATTCTGGTGGTGGTCATTCTGCGGGAGGCACAAGACTTACAGATTTGTGATTTAATTCATAGGTCTGTTAATTGGCACCGTCCCTTGGTGTTCCCTGCTTGATGACCACCCACGATATGAATACTTCATTTTATTATTAAAATAGAGTAAGGGATTCCATGTGCTAGCCATCCTGCAGAGAGCACAAGACTTTCAGACTTGTGATTAAATTGGGTCACAGGTCTGTTAACTGGCACCGTCCCTTGATGCTCCCAGCTTGATGGCCACCCCAATGATGTAAATACTTTACATTATTTTTGTCTTTGTTTATTTAATTTTTTCGATAATTTGAATTATGGAATGATGAATCCACGGGCTGGTCATCTTGCGGGGAGCACAAGATTTTCAGACTTGTGATTATATTGGGTGACAGGTCTGTTAACTGGCACCGTCCCCTGGTTCTCCCTGTTTGATGGCCACCCTATGAAATGAACGAATCTTAACATATTTTGTAATCAATATTTTTTATTGTTGGCTTTTTGATACTGTTACTACATTGTATAGTCACAAAACTGGCGTGGCCCATAAGTTCATCCTAATGGCATGAACCCTTGGTGCTTCAAGTAGTCATACTAATTCTTTATTTTAAGGTGCATTTTATCTCCTCCTCAATTGTTACAGGGATCAATACACACCTAGAACTTGGCTCTAAACTAGTGGTGAAAACATTATTGCTGTTATTTTTTGTTTATGTTGTAAAACAATTATATTTTAATATGCTCATATTGTATATGCCCCTTGTGGGCCCTTGATTGGTTAACCAATAAACTTATGACTTATATATAGTAGAAGTAGAAAGATGGTGCCATCGAATTCCGTTTATTGCTGTAATTGATACCAACAATAAAAAGAGTTTGAGGATGCCAAAGGGGTAGTCAGAATCTGTAAATCGAAAAAGGGCAGACAACACAACGGCCAAAAGAAAAAAGGACCAAAAAAAAACAATGATCTACAAAAAATACACATAAAACTAAAGATCGAGTAACACGAATCCCACTAAAACAAGGGGGTGCGCTTAGGTGGCACCCGTCGTGCTAATCTAGTTAATAAAATACTTTTTCTCCTAAAAATCTAGACTTGATTCAACATAAACCATGAATAATCAAGTGATCGATTAACAAGCCGAAGTGGGCCTCTCTTTATGGATCCGGTTTCCGTCCTTTCTAAATAACTTTTTAAAACTAATCCATCAAATAATAATTTTGAGTTTAATTTGCATATAAATATTGAATAGGTTCAAGCTCTGAATTTAAAGATCACTATATCTATTATTCCACGGGTCACTCGTCAGTATTGATAATATAAACCACGTCACCATTTAACTTCCTCATTCGCCATTTTCTAAATTTGAGATATTTCACCAGAAGACATTATTTTCAGGTATTTCAATTCATTTTTTAATATCAAACAGATATTTTATATTCATATTTTTTTCTCATTTAAAATATTCATTAGGTGATTATTGTTTAATGAGCAAGTTGTCAGCTATCCGATATCATGGCAATACCAAGTTGTCAGCTAGACTATATCATGGCGATACCAAGTTGTCAGCTAGCCTATATCATGGCGATACCAATTTGCACTTCGATGAGATAATGATGTCCGCATTGTGCTGGACAAACACACTTTTATGGTCCTATTCCACTGAAAGAAAAGTCCGTTAACTTACATGTCGCTCCTCTCGAACACATTATCCTGATTCTGGACCAACCAGTGTTTGCTCTTGCTTCTTCATACTACGAGTCTACTTGGAGAATCAGCATATAGATATACACCAGTTTTATAGTCTTTGGTTTGACCCAACCGGCGTTCAGACCCACGAGCTGTGGCACACGAGGTAGGTACAGTACAGTCAGAGACATACCATAATAAATCACTGTGATAGACGTGTCACTCATCTTGGTTATTTGGATATATCTTTTGTTCTATTAGATATATTTTCAATATTTCTTTTACATTTAGAGTGTTACTCACTATACACTACTATCACCAAGGATTTATATAGTCCTACTATATAAATCCTTGCTATCACCCAAAAAGGCCTATCAAATTAAGTATTTAAGATTAAACAGACTAAAAGATATATCGGTATCACTAAGAAGAATACGTCTATCACAGTGATTTATCACGTTTTCTCCCATTATGACGTCATTTTAACCCCGCTGAACCAGTGGTCGAAAAATCTGTAATCCTCTAGAGGATTAAAATGTCTCGTGTCTTTCCCCGCATTTGACTCGTTTGACGGCTTTTGAAATAAAGTTCGTGTTAAATAACGGGAGAAACAAATTCTCCTTCAGTTGCCCCTGTGGGTTACGATATTTCTCCACTCTCGAGAGTTAAATTACAAATTTTAATTTAACTCTCTTGAATGGAGAAATATCGTAACCCACGGGCAACTGAAGGAGAATCTATATATGTCTGACTGTACTGTATATGTTAAAAGACAATGCCATCGCGACATCACTTATACCGAACTTTGCACCCAACCTCAAATTGCTCTTTCAATGGCACTTTATTCTCACCTTTCTGAAAGAATTTAAATAGTCTATGTACGAATGCTATTATTCTTCTGTTATATTTTGTGTACTTTAAACTGTCATTCAAAATATTTTCCTCTATATTATGTAAACTAGTACAGATTTTATCTCAAAATGCGTTTAATCTATAATAAACTTTGATGTTTAAATATTTGTAAAGGTTATCTTTATAAGTGGAAGACGCTTGTAAATAATCTTGTTTATGTATATAAATATATTTATGTACTAATTTATAACAGAAAGGTTAACATTTTCTCCCGCAAGTTTATGTTGATGTCATAGTATATATTTTTTTTTACATTTACACGAAATTTGGATTTCCTCCCGTTGTTAGAAAGTACATTGAATTACGAAATCAGGACCGACAACGTGAATTCGAATTTTATGAGTATGACACATTTATCATTTCCCTATGAAATTCAATGTTTTAGATTTTTTTTGTTTATCTCACATGGCCAAAGGGTGAGCATTTACCATCACTTGGTGTCCGTCGTCCGTCGTAAACATTTACCTTTAAATCTTGTCCTCTGTAACAACTGAACCATGCGTAGTCTCTCTTCATATATGTGTCCGACAGTATGGCTCTCCATGGCTGGTATTACCAGGAATAGAAATTTCTTGAATGGTTGATTACTTCTTCATTTTAAGTTAAAATCAGCTCAAATTTAAATTGCAGCTGCATCACAATCAACATTTCTTCTGGGTTTTTCTGTGACAATTCTCTTTCAGTCGATTAATACCGGTAACCGGTATGCATATTTTGATAAAAAAAAATCATTGAGCTGAACTTTTCTTTGGTTGGTCCGCTCTTAAAACAATGTGTAGCTTCCATACTCTCCATCCAAGATGGCTGTTATTACTAAAAATAGAAATTTCATTAAATGACCAAAAAAAATTAACAGATTTGTTTTTTAAATTAGAAGTTAAATTGAAGGTGATTCAAATAAATATCGATCTATTTATAACAATGAAGTACACCTGGAGAAAATAAAAAGAAAACTTCAGACTTATTATGTATGATATAGAATATGTTAGGATTAAAACAGAAATGTGCAAACTGAAAACATGATCTGATTTGAATCAATTAATTTTAGTACATGGAGGTAAAAACTTTAAATTTGA
>MJUT01007834.1:0-14355 GCA_002080005.1 Gigantidas platifrons
GCGGAGGTGGTGCTGGAGGAACAGGATGCCAAACGGGTACAGATTTCTCTGGTTCTGTCTGTCCAATATCTTTAAGTGTAACATCACAGCTCTCTGTAAGAAAAAAAATTATACCATCATATTTACCATTAATATACTCTGTAAGAAAATAATTCATCTTAAATATGAAGTTGACAATAAATAAATGAATATTAAATAATAAAATATTAAAGCAATGAGATATTACATAATACAATTTTGAAAAAAATTCATTATCCGATTTTCTTTTTATAGATATATGTTCTTGTTACTGCAAATTCATTATTCATATTACCTATTGGTGAAAATGTTATTTGTGTTTTATTGAAAAATGGGAACTAAATTTATTCCAGAAACGTTTCGTGACCACTTTATTTGAAATCTATATTTGTATTATATTGCTATATAATGAAATAAGTTTGAAAAGGCGAACAGTGATGTTGGTTGGGATCCCGTTAATCGGTTTAAACCCCCACCCCACATGCCCCTAAACTAGTTTGCCCGTCGCATACTGTTACCGTTTCAGTCCTTTCCTTCTACATGAATTAATTGTAACTAGGAGACTGTTAATTGTTTACTGGTAATAGCAGACTGTTAATTCCATACAGGTACTAGGAGACTGTTAATTGTGTACTGGTACTATATGCTACTGTTAATTGTATATTGGTACTAAGAGACTGTTAATAGTATACTGTACAAAGCAGAATTAAATTGCTTACTTTCAATGTACTGAGTTTAGGACAAATTAAGATGTTACTCTATATTTTAATAAGGCGTGGTGCTTTCGATTTGTAAACAAAACAACTCTTGAAATAACACAATTATGTTTAGCGCATGCGCGATGTCCTATCGGTGTTTTCCGGGTGTATTTTACTATCTGATGGTTTAAACCAGCAATTAAAGTAATACAAATAGAAATTAATACTGTTTTCTTTGAATCTTAATGGAATAGTTGTCTTAACTATGTTTAATAAGTCATATTTTCTTAAATGGGACACTCCTCTACAAACGCCGTTTTTGACTGTTCTGTTAACTTCCCAACACCCCCTTGATACTATTGGATTTTGCTATTACATCCATTCCCATTACTGCCTTCCACTTCAAAATATACGTTCGATTTTCCTACTAGAATCGAAATAATTAATTGAAGCCATAGTTTTCATAACGTTTTAACATAGGTAACATTATTTGCGTTTCATTTAGTTATTAATGTTTCTGTAATTCATCATAGAATGCGACAATGACAAAAATGAATGAATGAATTTCAGATTGTTATTTATTATGAAATTAAATATATTAATGAAAGCGAACAGTATCACAATCCATATTTTGCCTCAGAAACTTTTTATACAGTATATGCATAAATGTGTTGGTACAATTTTTGTATCTCGGCTTTTGTAATCATTAAATTGAACAAGGAACTAAACAGTTGGTTGATGAACCTATTTAAATGTTGTAGTCATGATTATGAAATCAAAATAAAACCTGCCTATTGATTGTAACGGACACAAAAACATCTACATTCTGACAGCATTATTATGACATAAATTAAAATCTTGTTATGTCGAACTCGAACGGACTCAAATTATTTCTTCGAGTTAACTTATGATTCCAGTAATATGAATTACCAAGACCTTGTATTATTACAATGCGACCGCTTTCTAACTCAATATACTACTTGTCTGTGATCTAGATAACGAAATTTTACTGTATGATTTATATAATTTGTAAATGTCTACGTGTATAATTGTTATCATGGCTACTCACACATTCCGACCTTATACACGACGGATGTCATGTATGAACCAGAGGATTAGAAGTATCAGTTCATGTACTCTATATTCTGTCTCAGTTTTTGAGTCCTAATATTTTGTGATGTTTGCTTCATTTTAGGTTTTATCTGGTATTACAGCTCCCACCTCTAATTGATATTTTAACTTTGTGGTATTAAATTAAGATTGAAGAAGTACATGTAAGTCTACTTACTAGTAATAGAATGACGTGTCGGTTCTGGAATATTAAATATAACATCTTAGTGCAAGAACATCCAATATATTACAGCTTCTACTACTCAATTATATCAATTGATTGTTCACTGTCGTTCATGTCATACTCTAAGTCTTATTAAGGAAGGAAACGCATGACATATGAAGAAGAGAGACGTTAATAAAACAAAAAAGGCATGGTTAGGGTTATTGCCTATTCTAATTTATACATTTTGATCTCTCCACAGGTGTTTAAGTTAATATTATATTCTAAAATGTTGTCTTTGTACATACCGGTGATTTTTGTATTATATGATATTTTCTAAGTAGAGGAGTGGTACTATTGCAGAAATAGTCTCCATAGGACGAGAAACGTTAAATAAAAAAGAAAAACATAGTTTTAAGAAAGAATGTTATCAGTTTTAATTTGTCATGTATATCCCTTGGTATTTATTGTTCGTGCTTTCTTCTGCATTGTTGTGATGTGCTTCTGTTCAAAACTGAAACATTATTTTATCATGTTCAATTTCTATAATTTTGCTGATGTCATAAAAAAACTCCACAATATGACCGTGTCCATTGTTGAATATAAAGAATTTACTCAACAAACCGACCCCGAAAATGAAATTATACAATCTTTACACCAATACTGTGTAGATGAACATTTTACTGTTATTCATAATATCTGTATGTTTTTGATATTGTTGCTACCATGTATAACTAGCTAGCTATCTTACTTGTTTCAATATGCACTTGTCTTGAAATTTTGTAGCTTAAATTCTCTAGGTTAAATATTAATCTATAAATTTACTAATCAGAGTTACTTGCATTGAACATTCTATTGTAGTTGTTTAGTATTCCTAGTTTGTGATGGGACAATGCTATAATTGTCACGTATCGATTCTCACGGTTTTAATATCATGAGCTATTTTTTTTTAGAATTTTAGCCACATACAGCATCTTGTCAATAATGTGGCAATGTACATCTTTACACATGATTACATTAAAATGGAGATACATGTATTGTATTTGAAAATTTCACGGCATTAATTGTCGATTTAATGGTCTTACATGGAACTACATTGATCGCGGACTAAGGAATGTTTCCACTCTCATCTGTCAGCACATTATCGCTTTATAATTATTACAATTCGACCGCTACTGACCTGTTGGAGGTATTAATTCATGTAATCTCTATTCTTCTTTGTCTGAGTGTTTGGGGCCCGATATTTTGTGATCCTTGCTTCATTTTAGGTTTTATCTGTTATCATGTTTCTCTCTCTAATTGATATTAGAACTTTCTGCCATTATATTAAGATTACAAAAGTAAAAGTAAATCTACATTTGTATTATTTGATGTCCACTAGCAGAGTGGTTCTATTGTGGAAATACTTCCCGTAATACGAGAGACGTTAGCCAAAGAAGAAACACAGAGAGCTAGGTGGGACTGTTATCAGTCTAAACTGTTCCATGTATATCCCTTCATATGTATTTTTTTTTATTTGCAATTGCTTCTGAAAGACATTTTGCTGATGTTATCGATGAGAGTCCACATTATCCCTCTGTTTATTGTTTATTAAAAATAATTTCCTGATGCCTAAGCTAAAATTATATCTTAATTGTTGCAATACGCACTTGTATTGAAATGCGGTAGCTTAAATTAAGTAAAATATTAAAGCTATAAATTTACTATTCAACGTTACTTCAATTGAACAATGAACTAAAATGTTGGTTCGTGAATAAGTTTAAATTGTGTAATCATGATTGTGAAACAACAAAGAAACATGTTTAGTGTTTGAAACGGACAAAAACACCAGCTATACTCTGTGAGAATAAATATTAATGACATAAAGTAAAATCTAGTTATGTCGAACACGAAATGACTCCAATTATTTCTTCCAGCTAACTTACGATTCCAGTAATATCAAGTACTAACAACTTATAATTATTAGAATTCGACCGCTACCGACCTGTTAGAGGCATCATTTCACATAATCTCTATTCCTCTTTATCTCAGTGTTTGTGGCCCAATATTTTGTAATCTTTGTTTGATCTTAGGCTTTAAATGGTATCATGTTTCTGTCTCTAACTGATATTAGAATTGTGTGCCAATAAATTAAGATTGAAGAAGTAAATGTCAATCTACTTACGGATACGACTCAGTGCTGGAATATTAAATATAATATCTCAATTCAAGAACATTCAATATATTAAAGATTCTACGACTCAATTATTTCAATTTATTGGTCAATGGCGTTCCCGTCATACTCTAAGTTTTAATATTAAAATGTTGTCTTTGTACACATTTGTATTATTTGATGTTCACTAGTGGAGTGATTATATTGTGGAAATACTTCTGGTAGGACGAGAGACGTTAAATAAAAAGAAACACAAACCATTAAGTGGGAATTTTATCAATCTAAACTGTTCCATGTAAATCCCTTGATATTTTATTTTCATTTGCAATTTCTTTTTAATATTGCGTCTCGGCTTATAAAATGCATTTTGCTGATGTTATCGATGAGAGTACACATTATCCGGCCCCGTGTTGATTGTTTATTAAAAAGACTTTCCTGATGCCTAAAATAAAATTATACAAATTTTTCACCAATATTGTGTACATGAACTTTTTATTGTCACGAGATTATTAATCATTCATAATATGTGTATGGTTTTGACACGGGTATTACCATGTATAACTGGTGGCTTATCTTAATTGTTACAAAACGCACTTGTCTTGATATGTGGTAACTTAACTTAAGGGTGTAGATCTGGGTTACCCTAAATTTTTCCCCATCATTCAATTTTTTTTAAATTTGCAGCATGGAATTGTTATGTCTAAATACATTATCTGCCAAAGTTTTAAAAATTTTCACCGTGCCGTTTTCTGCATACCACATCCTAAATATAGCAATTTTGGGGTATTCTGGACGCCAGATGGTAATACTAGTACCGGAAGATTCTAGTAAGTATGAACATTTATTTCTGATTGAAAGGGAATATTTTGGCTTAAATACACTTGAGAGTGTTGTTGTTGAATAAATATGAAATATCTAGCATATCTGAATATCCTGTTTGGAGATAATCACGTGCAAAACAATGAAAACTGCAAAAAGGGGGGATGCCCTGAGGACAACCTTGGTATTAAAAATCAGATTAAAAAAAATCCTGTCAATTAATTTCCACCAAAAAATGTCACACTGAAGAATAGGCATATAGACATCATTGCACCAAATTATACAAACTTTTACCGTACGATTTTTAAAATATTTAAATTTATGTTTTTCATGGCATCCAGAAAAGAAATGAAATTGTCGAGGAAGGTTACCACACACCCATCTTTTGCTAGTTTCTTTGTTTGTGAGATAAAAAATAACTAGTTACCAATAACAAAAAGCTTTTGAATTCTTATAATTGACACAGTGGATGCCCAAATTACCAAATGACTGCATTTGTTTTTTTTTATTTTCAGGTCGGCTGTTATGGGGAGGGGGAGGGGTGGTTTGAGGACGACTATACTTGATTAATTCCTTAAAAAAAAACAACAAAACACAGACAGCCACACAGCTGTATTGTTAAATTCCTTTAAATTCTGTCCTCCAGTTGTATTCGTTTGATTCTGATTATTCTTTATTTGTCTTAGGAGAAGAGGACGGCAGTATAAGAGAGGATCAGATAATATTACAATTGTTTTTCCCAAACATAGCTTTCTATTTTTTACTACCGTATAATTTGCTCTATAGTTTCATAATATCTAAGATTCTGATGAATATATTTATTTTTTGTTTTTTAAAAACCCTTGAAATTCAATAGAAAAAGGTTGTCACACAAATTGTGTTACATTTCTTGCATTTGTTACAGCATATTTCGATGAACATGTTTTCTGGAAAGAGGTATTTCAATGATATTTTGTGGGCGTATACTAATAACACACTGCCTGACACTGGCATAAGCAGCAATAAGATATCAAAATACAAGGAGCACAACTATGCAAAGGTAAAAGGAAAAGGAGTCATATTTTTTAACTGGCCAAATCCAATGTAAACAATCCTTATCACCAAGAAGCTTGGAATTGAGGTGGGATTTTCAAATGCACAGATGATCATATATTTGAGAAGACACTGAAAAAAGAGTTATCTCTCATACACCAGGTCTACACCCTTAAGTAAAATATTAAAGCTATAAATTTACTAATCTTGGTTACTTGAATTGAACAATGAACTACAATGTTGGTTCGTGAATATGTTTAAATTGTTCAATCGTGACTCCAATTATTTCTTCGAGCTAACTTACCATTCCAGTAATATGAAGTACCAACAACTTATAATTATTACAATTCGACCGCTACTGACTTGTTAGAAGTATCGATACAGGTAATCTTTATTCTTATTTGTCTGAGTGTTTGAGGCCCAATATTTTGTGATCCTTGCTTCATTTTAAGTTTTATCTGGTATCATGTTTCTCTCTCTAACTGATATTAGAACTTTGTGCCATTAAATTAAGATTAAAGAGGCAAATGTAAGTCTACTTACTCTTATGGAGACCCAGTTCATGAGGAGGTCCTGGAATAGTAAATATAACATCTCAATTCAAGAACATTCAATATATTAAAGATTATACGACTCAATTATATCAATTTATTTGTCAATGACGTTCCCGTCATACTTTAAGTTTTAATATTAAAATGTTGTCTTTGTACACATTTGTATTTTTTTTATGTTCACTAGTGGAGTGGTTCTATTTTGGAAATACTTCCCGTTTGACGAGAGACGTTAAACAAACAAGAAACACAGAGCGTTAGGTGGGACTTTTATCAGTCAAAACTGTTTCATGCATATCCCTTTATATGTATTATTTTTTCATTTGAAATTTGTATTAATATTGCCTCTCGGCTTCCGATCGACATTTTGCTGATGTTATCGATGAGAGCCCACATTATCCCCGTATTCATTGTTTATTAAAAAGAATTTCCCGATGCCTAAAATAAAATTATACAATCTTTACACCAATATTGTGTACATGAACTTTTTACTGTCACGAGATTATTAATTATTCATAATATGTGCATGGTTTTGGCACGGGTATTACCATGTATAACTGGTGACTTATCTTAATTGTTACAATACGCACTTGTCCTGAAATGTGGTAGCTTATATTAAGTAAAAGATTAAAGCTATAAATTTACTTATGAACGTTACTTGAATTGAAAAATGAAGTACAATGTTGATTCGTGAATATGTTGAAATTGTTCAATCGTAATTGTGAAACTACACAGAAACATGCTTAGTGATTGAAACGGACAGAAACACCACCATTACTTAATGACATAAAGTAAAATCTAGTTATGTCGAACTCGAAATGACTCCAATTATTTCTTCGAGCTAACTTACGATTCCAGTAATATGAAGTACCAACAACTTATAATTATTAAAATTCGACCGATACCGACCAGTTAGAGGCATCATTTCACATAATCTCTATTCCTCTTTGTCTGAGTGTTTGTGGCCCAATATTTTGTCATCTTTGTTTCATCTTAGGCTTTAAATGGTATCATATTTCTCTCTCTAACTGATATTTTATCTTTGTGCCATTAAATTAAGATTAAAAAAGTAAATGTAAGTCTACTTACGTAAAGTTTCGTCCTGTTCTCCTAGAATACGAAATATAACATCTCAATTCAAGAACATTCAATATATTAAAGATTGTACAACTCAATTATATCAATTTATTGGTCAATGTCGTCACGTCATACCCTTAGTCTTATTATTAAAATGTTGTATTTGCACACATTTGTATTATTTGATGTTCACTAGTGGAATGATTCTATTGTGGAAATACTTCTGGTAGGACGAGAGACGTTAAATAAAAACAAAAAAACACAAACCATTAAGTGGGAATTGTATCAGTCTAAACTGTTCCATGTATATCCCTTTATATGTATTATTTTTTCATTTGCAATTTCTATTAATATTGCGTCTCGGCTTCTGAAAGACATTTTGCTGATGTTATCGATGAGAGTACACATTATCCCCGTGTTCATTGTTTATTAAAGAGAATTTCCTGATGCCTAAAATAAAATTATACAATCTTTACACCAATATTGTGTACATGAACTTTTTACTGTTACGAGATTATTAATTATTCATAATATGTGCATGGTTTTGGCACGGGTATTACCATGTATAACTGGTGACTTATCTTAATTGTTACAATACGCACTTGTCCTGAAATGTGGTGGCTTATATTAAGTAAAACATTAAAGCTATAAATTTACATATCAACGTTACTTGAATTGAACAATGAAGTACAATGTTGGTTCGTGAATATGTTTAAATTGTTCAATCGTGATTGTGAAACCACACAGTAACATGTTTAGTGATTGAAACGGACAAAAACACCACCTATTCTCTGTGAGAATAAATATAATGACATAAAGTAAAATATAGTTATGTCGAACTCGAACTGACTCCAATTATTTCTTCGAGCTAACTTACGATTCCAGTAATATGAAGTACCAACAACTTATAATTATTGCAATTCGACCGCTACCGACCTGTTAGAGGTATCAATTCAGGTAATCTTTTTTTCGTATTTGTCTGAGTGTTTGAGGCCCGATATTTTGTCATCTTTGTTTCATCTTAGGCTTTAAACGGTATCATGTTTCTCTCTCTAACTGATATTAGAATTGTGTGTCATTAAAGTAAGATTGAAGAAGTCAATGTAATTCTACTTACTGTCAAGATGCAGTCCTGGAATATTAAATATAACATCTCAATTCAAGAACAGTCAATATATTAAAGACTCTACGACTCAATTATTTCAATTTATTGGTCAATGGCGTTCCCGTCATACGGTAAGTTTTAATATTAAAATGGTGTCTTTGTACACATTTGTATTATTTGATGTTCACTAGTGGAGTGATTCTATTGTGGAAATACTTCTTGTAGGACGAGAGACGTTAAACAAAAAAGAAATACAAACCATTAAGCGGGAATGTTATCAATCTAAGCTGTTCCATGTATATCCCTTGATATGTATTATTTTGTTCATTTGCAATTTCTAATAATATTGCGTCTCGGCTTCCGAACGACAGTTTGCTGATGTTATTGATGAGACACTACATTTTTCCCGTATTCATTGTTTATTAAAAAGAATTTCCCGATGCCTAAAATAAAATTATTCAATATTTACACCAATATTGTGTACATGAACTTTTTACTGTCACGAGATTATTAATTATTCATAATATGTGCATGGTTTTGGCACGGTTATTACCATGTATAACTGGTGACTTATATTAATTGTTACAATACACACTTGTCCTCAAATGTGGTAGCTTATATTAAGTAAAACATTAAAGCTATAAATTTACTTATGAACGTTACTTGAATTGAACAATGAAGTACAATGTTGGTGCGTGAATATGTTGAAATTGTTCAATCGTGATTGTGAAACCACACAGAAGCATGTTTAGTGATTGAAACGGACAAAAACACCACCTATACTCTGTGAGAATAAATATAATGACATAAAGTAAAATCTAGTTATGTCGAACTCGAAATGACTCCAATTATTTCTGCGAGCTAACTTACGATTCCAGTAATATGAAGTACCAACAACTTATAATTATTAAAATTCGACCGATACCGACCTGTTAGAGGCATCATTTCACATAATCTCTATTCCTCTTTGTCTGAGTGTTTGTGGCCCAATATTTTGTCATCTTTGTTTTATCTTAGGCTTTAAATGGTATCATGTTTCTCTCTCTAACTGATATTATAACTTTGTGCCATTAAATTAAGATTAAAGAAGTAAATGTAAGTCTACTTACGTAGTCTTTCCTCCAGTTCTCCTAGAATATGAAATATAACATCTCAATTCAAGAACATTCAATATATTAAAGATTGTACAACTCAATTATATCAATTTATTGGTCAATGTCGTTCACGTCATACTCTAAGTCTTATTATTAAAATGTTGTATTTGCACACATTTGTATTATTTGATGTTCACTAGTGGAGTGATTCTATTGTGGAAATACTTCTGGTAGAACGAGAGACGTTAAATAAAAACAAAAAACACAAACCATTAAGTGGGAATTTTATCAGTCTAAACTGTTCCATGTATATCCCTTGATATGTTTTTTTCATTTGAAATTTCTATTAATATTGCGTCTCGGCTTCTAAAAGACATTTTGCTGATGCTATCGATGAGAGTCCACATTATCCCCGCGTTCATTGTTTATTAAAAGGAATTTCCTGATGCCTAAAATAAAATTATACAATCTTTACACCAATATTATGTACATGAACTTTTTACTGTCACGAGATTATTAATTATTCATAATATGTGCATGGTTTTGGCACGGGTATTACCATGTATAACTGGTGACTTATCTTAATTGTTACAATACGCACTTGTCCTGAAATGTGGTAGCTTATATTAAGGAAAACATTAAAGCTATAAATTTACTTATGAACGTTACTTGAATTGAACAATGAAGTAAGAACAATGCTGGTTCGTGAATATGTTTAAATTGTCCAATCGTGATTGTGAAACCACACAGAAACATGCTTAGTGATTGAAACGGACAAGAAAACCACCTATACTCTGTGAGTATAAATATAATGACATAAAGTAAAATCTAGTTATGTCGAACTAGAACTGACTCCAATTATTTCTTCGAGCTAACTTACGATTCCAGTAATATGAAGTACCAACAACTTATAATTATTAAAATTCGACCGATACCGACCTGTTAGAGGCATCATTTCACATAATCTATATTCCTCTTTGTCTGAGTGTTTGTGGCCCAATATTTTGTCATCTTTGTTTCATCTTAGGTTTTAAATGGTATCATGTTTCTCTCTCTAACTGATATTATAACTTTGTGCCATTAAATTAAGATTAACGAAGTAAATGTAAGTCTACTTACGTAAAATTTCGTCCTGTTCTCCTAGAATATGAAATATAACATCTCAATTCAAGAACATTCAATATATTAAAGATTGTACAACTCAATTATATCAATTTATTGGTCAATGTCGTTCACGTCATACTCTAAGTCTTATTATTAAAATGTTGTATTTGCACACATTTGTATTATTTGATGTTAACTAGTGGAGTGGTTCTATTTTGGAAATGCTTCTGGTAGGACGAGAGACGTTAAATAAAAACAAAAAACACAAACCATTATGTGGGAAATTTATCAGTCTAAACTGTTCCATGTATATCCCTTGATATTTTTTTTTCATTTGCAATTTCTATTAATATTGCGTCTCGGCTTCTAAAAGATATTTTGCAGATGCTATCGATGAGAGTCCACATTATCCCCGCGTTCATTGTTTATTAAAAGGAATTTCCTGATGCCTAAAATAAAATCATACAATCTTTACAGCAATATTGTGTACATTAACTTTTTACTATCACGAGATTATTAATTATTCATAATATGTGCATGGTTTTGGCACGGGTATTACCATGTATAACTGGTGACTTATCTTAATTGTTACAATACGCACTTGTCCTGAAATGTGGTAGCTTATATTAAGTAAAACATTAAAGCTATAAATTTACTTATGAACGTTACTTGAATTGAACAATGAAGTAAGTACAATGCTGGTTCGTGAATATGTTTAAATTGTCCAATCGTGATTGTGAAACCAAACAGAAACATGCTTAGTGATTGAAACGGACAAGAAAACCACCTATACTCTGTGAGTATAAATATAATGACATAAAGTAAAATCTAGTTATGACGAACTCGAAATGACTCCAATTATTTCTTCGAAGTAATTTACGATTCCAGTAATATGAAGTACCAACAACTTATAATTAATAAAATTCGACCGATACCGACCTGTTAGATGCATCATTTCACATAATCTCTATTCCTCTTTGTCTGAGTGTTTGTGGCCCAATATTTTGTCATCTTTGTTTCATCTTAGGCTTTAAATGGTATCATGTTTCTCTCTCTAACTGATATTATAACTTTGTGCCATTAAATTAAGATTAACGAAGTAAATGTAAGTCTACTTACGGACAATGTCGTCCAGTGATCCTAGAATATGAAATATAACATCCCAATTCAAGAACATTCAATATATTTAAGATTGTACAACTCAATTATATCAATTTAGTGGTCAATGTCTTTCCTGTCATACTCTAAGTCTTATTATTAAAATGTTGTATTTGCACATATTTGTATTATTTGATGTTCACTAGTGGAGTGGTTCTATTGTGGAAATACTTCTGGTAGGACGAGAGACGTTAAATAAAAACAAAAAACACAAACCATTAAGTGGGAATTTTATCAGTCTAAACTGTTCCATGTATATCCCTTGATATTTTTTGTTCATTTGCAATTTCTATTAATATTGCGTTTCGGCTTCAAAAAGAAATTTTGCAGATGTTATCGATGAGAGTCCACATTATCCTCGCGTTCATTGTTTATTAAAAGGAATTTCCTGATGCCTAAAATAAAATTATACAATCTTTACACCAATATTGTGTACATGAACTTTTTACTATCACGAGATTATTAATTATTCATAATATGTGCATGGTTTTGGCACGGGTATTACCATGTATAACTGGTGACTTATCTTAATTGTTACAATAAGCATTTGTCCTGAAATGTGGTAGCTTATATTAGGTAAAACATTAAAGCTATAAATTTACTTATGACCGTTACTTGAATTGAACAATGAAGTACAATTTTGGTTCGTGAATATGTTGAAATTGTTCAATCGTGATTGTGAAACCACATAGAAACATGTTTAGTGATTGAAACGGACAAAAACACCACCTATACTCTGTGAGTATAAATATAATGACATAAAGTAAAATCTAGTTATGTCGAACTCGAAATGACTCCAATTGTTTCTTCGAGCTAACTTACGATTCCAGTAATATGAAGTACCAACAACTTTTAATTATTAAAATTAGACCGATACCGACCTGTTAGAGGCATCATTTCACATAATCTGTATTCCTCTTTGTCTGAGTGTTTGTGGCCCAATATTTTGTCATCTTTGTTTCATCTTAGGCTTTAAATGGTATCATGTTTCTCTCTCTAACTGATATTATAACTTTGTGCCATTAAATTAAGATTAAAGAAGTAAATGTAAGTTTACTTACGTAGTCTTTCCTCCAGTTCTCCTAGAATATGAAATATAACATCTCAATTCAAGAACATCCAATATATTAAAGATTGTACAACTCAATTATATCAATTTATTGGTCAATGTCGTTCACGTCATACTCTAAGTCTTATTATTAAAATGTTGTATTTGCACACATTTGTATTATTTGATGTTCACTAGTGGAGTGATTCTATTGTGGAAATACTTCTTGTAGGACGAGAGACGTTAAACAAAAAAGAAATACAAACCATTAAGCGGGAATGTTATCAATCTAAGCTGTTCCATGTATATCCCTTGATATGTATTATTTTGTTCATTTGCAATTTCTATTAATATTGCGTCTCGGCTTCCGAACGACATTTTGCTGATGTTATCGATGAGAGCCCACATTATCCCCGCGTTCATTGTTTATTAAAAAGAATTTCCCGATGCCTAAAATAAAATTATACAATCTTTACACCAATATTGTGTACATGAACTTTTTACTGTCACGAGATTATTAATTATTCATAATATGTGCATGGTTTTGGCACGGGGTATTGCCATGTATAACTTGTGACATATCTGAATTGTTACAATACGCACTTGTCCTGAAATGTGGTAGCTTATAATAAGTAAAACATTAAAGCTCTAAATTTACTTATGAATGTTACTTGAATTGAACAATGAACTAAAATGTTGGTTCGTGTATCTGTTTAAAATGTTCAATCGTGATTGTGAAACCACACAGAAACATGTTTAGTGATTGAAACGGACAAAAACACCTCCTATACTCTGTTAGAATAAATATAATGACATAAAGTAAAATCTAGTTATGTCGAACACGAACTGACTCCAATTATTTCTTCGAGCTAACTTACGATTGTAGTAATCTGAAGTACCAACAACTTATAATTATTACAATTCGATCGCTACTGACCTGTTAGAGGTATCGATACAGGTAATCTTTATTCTTATTTGTCTGAGTGTTTGAGGCCCAATATTTTGTCATCTTTGTTTCATCTTAGGCTTTAAATGGTATCATCTTTCTCTCTCTAACTGATATGATAACTTTGTGCCATTAAATTAAGATTACAGAAGTAAATGTAAGTCTACTTACGGAAACGTTCGTCCAGTCCTGCTAGAATATGAAATATAACATCTCAATTCAAGAACATTCAATATATTAAAGATTATACGACTCAATTATATCAATTTATTGGTCAATG
>MJUT01007834.1:20039-41395 GCA_002080005.1 Gigantidas platifrons
TATTAAAGATTGTACAACTCAATTATATTAATTTATTGGTCAATGTCGTTCCTGTCATACTCTAAGTCTTAATATTAAAATGTTGTCTTTGTACGCATTTGTATTTTTTGGTGTTCAGTAGTGGAGTTTTTCTATTGTGGAAATACTTCTTGTAGGACGAGAGAGGTTAAATAAAAAGAAACACAATCCATTAAGTGGGAATTTTATCAGTCTAAACTGTTCCATGCATATCCCTTGATATATTTTTTTTCAAATGCAATTTCTATTAATATTGCGTCTCGGTTTCTAAAAGACATTTTGCTGATGTTATCGATGAGAGTCCACATTATCCCCGCGTTCATTGTTTATTAAAAGGAATTTCCTGATGCCTAAAATAAAATCATACAATCTTTACAGCAATATTGTGTACATTAACTTTTTACTGTCACGAGATTATTAATTATTCATAATATGTGTATGGTTTTGACACGGGTATTACCATGTATAACTGGTGCATTATCTTAAATGTTACAATACGCACTTGCCTTGAAATGCGGTAACTTAAATTAAGTAAAATATTAAAGCTATCAATTTACTAATCAACGTTACTTGAATTGAACAATGAACTAAAATGTTGGTTCGTGAATCTGTTTAAAATGTTCAATCGTGATTGTGAAGCCACACAGAAACATGTTTAGTGATTGAAGCTGACACAAACACCACCTATACTCTGTGAGAATAAATATAATGACATAAAGTTAAATCTAGTTATGTCGAACACCAACTGTCTCCAATTATTTCTTCGAGCTAACTTAAGATTCCAGTAATCTGAAGTACCAACAACTTATAATTATTACAATTCGACCGCTACCGAGCTGTTAGAGGTATCGATACAGGTAATCTTTATTCTTATTTGTCTGAGTGTTTGAGGTCCAATATTTTGTGATCGTTGCTTCATTTTAAGTTTTATCTGGTATCATGTTTCTCTCTCTAACCGATATTAGAACGTTGTGCCATTAAATTAAGATTAAAGAAGTAAATGTAAATCTACTTACTCTGATCGGCACTCTGATCAATTTATTGGTCAATGACGTTCCCGTCATACTCTAAGTTTTAAAATTAAAATATTGTCTTTGTACACATTTGTATTTTTTTATGTTCACTAGTGGAGTGGTTCTATCTTGGAAATACTTCCCGTTTGACGAGAGACGTTAAACAAACAAGAAACACAGAACGTTAGGTTGGACTTTTATCAGTCTAAACTGTTCCATGCATATCCCTTTATATGTATTATTTTTTCATTTGCAATTTCTATTAATATTGCGTCTCGGCTTTCGAACGACATTTTGCTGATGTTATCGATGAGAGCCCACATTATCCCCGTATTCATTGTTTATTAAAAAGAATTTCCCGATACCTAAAATAAAATTATACAATCTTTACACCAATATTGTGTACATGAACTCATTACGGTCACGAGATTATTAATTATTCATAATATGTACATGGTTTTGGCACGGGGTATTACCATGTATAACTGGAGACTTATCTTAATTGTTACAATACGCACTTGTCTTGAAATGTGGTAGTTTATATTAAGTAAAACATTAAAGCTATAAATTTACTTATGAACGTTACTTGAATTGAACAATGAACTACAATGTTGGTTCGTGAATATGCTTAAATTGCTCAATCGTGATTGTGAAACCACACAGAAACATGTTTAGTGATTGAAACGGACAAAAACACCACCTATACCCTGTGAGAATAAATATAATGACATAAAGTTAAATCTAGTTATGTCGAACACGAACTGACTCCAAATATTTCTTCGAGCTAACTTACGATTCCAGTAATATGAAGTACCAACAACTTATAATTATTAAAATTCGACCGCTACCGAGCTGTTAGAGGTATCGATAGAGGTAATCTTTATTCTTATTTGTCTGAGTGTTTGAGACCCAATATTTTGTGATCGTTGCTTCATTTTAAGTTTTATCTGGTATCACGTTTCTCTCTCTAACTGATATTAGAACGTTGTGCCATTAAATTAAGATTAAAGAAGTAAAGGCAAATCTTCTTACTCTGATCGGCACTCTGATCAATTTATTGGTCAATGACGTTCCCGTCATACTCTAAGTTTTAAAATTAAAATATTGTCTTTGTACACATTTGTATTTTTTTATGTTCACTAGTGGAGTGGTTCTATCTTGGAAATGCTTCCCGTTTGACGAGAGACGTTAAACAAACAAGAAACACAGAACGTTAGGTTGGACTTTTATCAGTCTAAACTGTTCCATGCATATCCCTTTATATGTATTATTTTTTCATTTGCAATTTCTATTAATATTGCGTCTCGGCTTCCGAACGACATTTTGCTGATGTTATCGATGAGAGCCCACATTATCCCCGTGTTCATTGTTTATTAAAAAGAATTTCCTGATGCCTAAAATAAAATCATACAATCTTTACAGCAATATTGTGTACATGCACCTTTTAATGTCACGAGATTATTAATTATTCATAATATGTGCGTGGTTTTGGCACGGGTATTACCATGTATAACTGGTGACTTATCTTAATTGTTACAATGCGCACTTGTTCTGAAATGTGGTAGCTTATATTAAGTAAAACATTAAAGCTCTAAATTTACCTATGAACGTTAATTGAATTGAACAATGAACTACAATGTTGGTTCGTGAATATGTTTAAATTGTTCAATCGTGAGTGTGGAACCACACAGTAACATGTTTAGTGATTGAAACGGACAAAAACACCACCTATACTCTGTGAGAATAAATAAAATGACATAAAGTAAAATCTAGTTATGTCAAACTCGAACTGACTCCAATTATGTCTTCGAGCTAACTTACGATTCCAGTAATATGAAGTACCAACAACTTATAATTATTAAAATTCGACCGCTACCGACCTGTTAGAGGCATCATTTCACATAATCTCTATTCCTCTTTGTCTGGGTGTTTGTGGCCCAATATTTTGTCATCTTTGTTTCATCTTAGGTTTGAAATGGTATCATCTTTCTCTCTCTAACTGATATTAGAATTGTGTGTCATTAAAGTAAGATTGAAGAAGTCAATGTAAATCTACTTACTGTCACGACGCAGTCCTGAAATATTAAATATAACATCTCAATTCAAGAACAGTCAATATATTAAAGACTCTACGACTCAATTATTTCAATTTATTGGTCAATTGCGTTCCTGTCATACTCTAAGTTTTAATATTAAATGTTGTCTTTGTACACATTTGTATTATTTGATGTTCACTAGGTGAGTGATTTTATTGTGGAAATACATCTTGTAGGATGAGAGACGTTAAACAAAAAAGAAATACAAACCATTAAGCGGGAATGTTATCGATCTAAGCTGTTCCATGTAAATCCTTTGATATGTATTATTTTGTTCATTTGCAATTTCTATTAATATTGCGTCTCGGCTTCCGAACGACATCTTGCAGATGTTATCGATGAGAGCCCACATTATCCCCGTATGCATTGCTTATTAAAAAGAATTTCCCGATGCCTAAAATAAAATTATACAACCTTTACACCAATATTGTGTACATGAACTTTTTACTGTCACGAGATTATTAATTATTCATAATATGTGCACGGTTTTGGCACGGGTATTACCATGTATAACTGGTGACTTATCTTAATTGTTACAATACGAACTTGTCCTGAAATATGGTATAAGATTAAGTTAATATAAGATTAAGTAAAACATTAAAGCTATAAATTTACTTATGGACGTTACTTGAATTGAACAATGAACTACAATGTTGGTTCGTGAATATGTTTAAATTGCTCAATCGTGATTGTGAAACCACACAGAAACATGTTTAGTGATTGAAACGGACAAAAACACCACCTATACTCTGCGAGAATAAATATAATGACATAAAGTAAAATCTAGTTATGTCGAACTCGAACTGACTTCAATTATTTCTTCGAGCTAACTTACGATTCCAGTAATATGAAGTACCAACAACTTATAATTATTAAAATTAGACCGCTACCGACCTGTTAGAGGCATCATTTCACATAATCTCTATTCCTCTTTGTCTGAGTGTTTGTGGCCCAATATTTTGTCATCTTTGTTTCATCAAAGGTTTTAAATGGTATCATCTTTCTCTCTCTAACTGATATGATAACTTTGTGCAATTAAATTAAGATTACAGAAGTAAATGCAAGTCTACTTACGGAAACGTTCGTCCAGTCCTGCTAGAATATGAAATATAACATCTCAATTCAAGAACATTCAATATATTAAAGATTATACGACTCAATTATATCAATTTATTGGTCAATGCGTTCCCGTCATACTCTAAGTTTTAATATTAAAATGTTGTCTTTGTACACATTTGTATTTTTTTATGTCCACTAGTGGAGTGGTTCTATTTTGGAAATACTTCCCGTTTGACGAGAGACATTAAACAAACAAGAAACACAGAGCGTTAGGTGGGACTTTTATCAGTCTAACCTGTTCCATGTATATCACTTTATATGTATTATATTTTTCGTTTGCAATTTCTATTAATATTGCGTCTCGGCTTCTGAAAGACATTTTGCTGATGTTATCGATGAGAGTACACATTATCCCCGTGTTCATTGTTTATTAAAGAGAATTTCCTGATGCCTAAAATAAAATTATACAATCTTTACACCAATATTGTGTACATTAACTCTTTACTGTCACGAGATTATTAATTATTCATAATATGTGCATGGTTTTGGCACGGGGTATTACTATGTATAACTGGGGACTTATCTTATTTGTTACAATACGCACTTGTCCTGAAATGTGGTAGTTTATATTAAGTAAAACATTAAAGCTATACATTTACATATGAACGTTACTTGAATTGAACAATGAACTACAATGTTGGTTCGTAAATATGTTTAAATTGCTCAATGGTGATTGTGAAACCACACAGAAACATGTTTAGTGATTGAAACGGACAAAAACACCACCTATTCTCTGTGAGAATAAATATAATGACATAAAGTAAAATCTAGTTAAGTCGAACTCGAACTGACTCCAATTATTTCTTCGAGCTAACTTACGATTCCAATAATCTTAAGTACCAACAACTTATAATTATTACAATTCGACAACTACTGGCCTGTTAGAGGTATCGATACAGGTAATCTTTATTCTTATTTGTCTGAGTGTTTGAGGCCCAATATTTTGTGATCCTTGCTTCATTTTAAGTTTTATCTGGTATCATGTGTCTCTCTCTAACTGATATTAGAACGTTTTGCCATTAAATTAAGATTAAAGAAGTAAATGTAAGTCTACTTACTCGTATGGACAACCCGTTCATGAGGATTTCCTGGAATATTAAATATAACATCTCAATTCAAGAACATTCAATATATTAAAGATTATACGACTCAATTATATCAATTTATTGGTAATGACGTACCCGTCATACTCTTAGTTTTAATATTAAAATGTTGTCTTTGTACACATTTGTATTTTTTTATGTTCACTAGTGGAGTGCTTCTATTTTGGAAATGCTTCCCGTTTGACGAGAGACGTTAAACAAACAAGAAACACAGAGCGTTAGGTGGGACTTTTATCAGTCTAAACTGTTTCATGCATTTCCCTTTATATGTATTATTTTTTTCATTTGCAATTTCTATTAATATTGCGTCTCGGCTTCTGAAAGACATTTTGCTGATGTTATCGATGAGAGTACACATTATCCCCGTGTTCATTGTTTATTAAAGAGAATTTCCTGATGCCTAAAATAAAATTATACAATCTTTACACCAATATTGTGTACATTAACTCTTTACTGTCACGAGATTATTAATTATTCATAATATGTGCATGGTTTTGGCACGGGGTATTACTATGTATAACTGGAGACTTATCTTATTTGTTACAATACGCACTTGTCCTGAAATGTGGTAGTTTATATTAAGTAAAACATTAAAGCTATACATTTACATATGAACGTTACTTGAATTGAACAATGAACTACAATGTTGGTTCGTAAATATGTTTAAATTGCTCAATGGTGATTGTGAAACCACACAGAAACATGTTTAGTGATTGAAACGGACAAAAACACCACCTATACTCTGTGAGAATAAATATAATGACATAAAGTAAAATCTAGTTAAGTCGAACTCGAACTGACTCCAATTATTTATTCGAGCTAACTTACGATTCCAATAATATGAAGTACCAACAACTTATAATTATTAAAATTTGGCCGCTAACGACCTGTTAGAGGTATCCATACAGGTAATCTTTTTTTTTCGTATTTGTCTGAGTGTTTGAGGCCCGATATTTTGTCATTTTTCTTTCATCTTAGGTTTTAAATGGTATCATGTTTCTCTCTCTAACTGATATTATAATTGTGTGTCATTAAAGTAAGATTGAAGAAGTAAATGTAAATCTACTTACGGGCATGACGCAGTCTTGGAATATTAAATATAACATCTCAATTCAAGAAAATTCAATCTATTAAAGATTGTACAACTCAATTATATTAATTTATTTGTCAATGTCGTTCCTGTCATACTCTAAGTCTTAATATTAAAATGGTGTCTTTGTACTCATTTGTATTTTTTGGTGTTCAGTAGTGGAGTTTTTCTATTGTGGAAATACTTCTTGTAGGACGAGAGAGGTTAAATAAAAAGAAACACAATCCATTAAGTGGGAATGTTATCAGTCTAAACTGTTCCATGCATATCCTTTGAAATTTTTTTTTTCAAATGCAATTTCTATTAATATTGCGTCTCGGCTTCTAAAAGACATTTTGCTGATGTTATCGATGAGAGTCCACATTATCACCGCGTTCATTGTTTATTAAAACGAATTTCCTGATGCCTAAAATAAAATCATACAATCTTTACAGCAATATTGTGTACATTAACTTTTTACTGTCACGAGGTTATTAATTATTCATAATATGTGTATTGTTTTGACACGGGTATTACCATGTATAACTGGTGAATTATCTTAAATGTTACAATACGCACTTGTCTTGAAATGCGGTAACTTAAATTAAGTAAAATATTAAAGCTATCAATTTACTAATCAACGTTTCTTGAATTGAACAATGAACTAAAATGTTGGTTCGTGAATCTGTTTAAAATGTTCAATCGTGATTGTGAAGCCACACAGAAACATGTTTAGTGATTGAAACGGACAAAAACACCACCTATACCCTGTGAGAATAAATATAATGACATAAAGTAAAATCTAGTTAAGTCGAACTCGAACTGACTCCAATTATTTCTTCGAGCTAACTTACGATTCCAATAATATGAAGTACCAACAACTTATAATTATTAAAATTCGGCCGCTAACGACCTGTTAGAGGTAACCATACAGGTAATCTTTTTTTTCGTATTTGTCTGAGTGTTTGAGGCCCGATATTTTGTCATTTTTCTTTCATCTTAGGTTTTAAATGGTATCATGTTTCTCTCTCTAACTGATATTAGAATTGTGTGTCATTAAAGTAAGATTGAAGAAGTAAATGTAAATCTACTTACGGGTATGACGCAGTCCTGGAATATTAAATATAACATCTCAATTCAAGAAAATTCAATACATTAAAGATTGCACAACTCAATTATATTAATTTATTGGTCAATGTCGTTCCTGTCATACTCTAAGTCTTAATATTAAAATGTTGTCTTTGTACTCATTTGTATTTTTTTGGTGTTCAGTAGTGGAGTTGTTCTATTGTGGAAATACTTCTTGTAGGACGAGAGAGGTTAAATAAAAAGAAACACAATCCATTAAGTGGGAATGTTATCAGTCTAAACTGTTCCATGCATATCCTTTGAAATTTTTTTTTTCAAATGCAATTTCTATTAATATTGCGTCTCGGCTTCTAAAAGACATTTTGCTGATGTTATCGATGAGAGTCTACATTATCCCCGCGTTCATTGTTTATTAAAAGGAATTTCCTGATGCCTAAAATAAAATCATACAATCTTTACAGCAATATTGTGTACATTAACTTTTTACGATCACGAGATTATTAATTATTCATTATATGTGTATGGTTTTGACACGGGTATTACCATGTATAACTGGTGAATTATCTTAAATGTTACAATACGCACTTGTCTTGAAATGCGGTAAGTCAAATTAAGTAAAATATTAAAGCTATCAATTTACTAATCAACGTTACTTGAATTGAACAATGAACTAAAATGTTGGTTCGTGAATCTGTTTAAAATGTTCAATCGTGATTGTGAAGCCACACAGAAACATGTTTAGTGATTGAAGCAGACACAAACACCACCTATACTCTGTGAGAATAAATATAACGACATAAAGTAAAATCTAGTTATGTCGAGCACGAACTGACTCCAAATATTTCTTCGAGCTAACTTACGATTCCAGTAATATGAAGTACTAACAACTTATAATTATTAAAATTCGGCCGCTACCGACCTGTTAGAGGCATCATTTGACATAATCTCTATTACTCTTTGACTGAGTGTTTGTGGCCTAATATTTTGTCATCTTTATTTCATCTTGGGCTTTAAATGGTATCATGTTTCTGTCTCTAACTGATATTATAACTTTGTGCCATTAAATTAAGATTAACGAAGTAAATGTAAGTCTACTTACGGCTCTGGGTAGACATTGCTAGAATATGAAATATAACATCTCAATCCAAGAACATTCAATATATCAAAGATTGTACGACTCAATTATGTCAATTTATTGGTTAATGTCGTTCACGTCATACTCTAAGTCTTATTATTAAAATGTTGTCTTTGTACTCATTTGTATTATTTGATGTTCACTAGTGGAGTGTTTCTATTGTGGAAATACTTCTTGTAGGACGAGAGAGGTTAAATAAAAAGAAACACAATCCATTAAGTGGGAATTTTATCAGTCTAAACCGTTCCATTTTTCAAATGCAATTTCTATTAATATTGTGTCTCGGCTTCTAAAAGACATTTTGCTGATGTTATCGATGAGAGTCCACATTATCCCCGTGTTCATTGTTTATTAAAAAGAATTTCCTGATGCCTAAAATAAAATTATACAATCTTTACACACCAATATTGTGTACATGAACTCTTTACGATCACGAGATTATTAATTATTCATAATATGTGCATGGTTTTGGCACTGGGTATTACCATGTATAACTGGAGACGTATCTTAATTGTTACAATACGCACTTGTCTTGAAATGTGGTAGCTTATATTAAGTAAAACATTAAAGCTATAAATTTACTTATGAACGTTACTTGAATTGAACAATGAACAACAATGTTGGTTCGTGAATATGTTTAAATTGCTCAATCGTGATTGTGAAACCACACAGAAACATGTTTAGTGATTGAAACGGACAAAAACACCACCTATACTCTGTGAGAATATATATAATGACATAAAGTAAAATCTAGTTATGTCGAACTCGAACTGACTCCAATTATTTCTTCGAGCTAACTTACGATTCCAATGATATGAAGTACCAACAACTTATAATTATTAAAATTCGGCCGCTAACGACCTGTTAGAGGTATCCATACAGGTAATCTTTTTTTTCGTATTTGTCTGAGTGTTTGAGGCCCGATATTTTGTCATTTTTCTTTCATCTTAGGTTTTAAATGGTATCATGTTTCTCTCTCTAACTGATATTAGAATTGTGTGTCATTAAAGTAAGATTGAAGAAGTAAATGTAAATCTACTTACGGGCATGACGCAGTCCTGGAATATTTAATATAACATCTCAATTCAAGAAAATTCAATATATTAAAGATTGTACAACTCAATTATATTAATTTATTGGTCAATGTCGTTCCTGTCATACTCTAAGTCTTAATATTAAAATGTTCTCTTTGTACTCATTTGTATTTTTTGGTGTTCAGTAGTGGAGTTGTTCTATTGTGGAAATACTTCTTGTAGGACGAGAGAGGTAAAATAAAAAGAAACACAATTTATTAAGTGGGAATTTTATCAGTCTAAACTGTTCCATGCATATCCCTTGATATTTTTTTTTTTTCAAATGCAATTTCTATTAATATTGCGTCTCGTTTTCTAAAAGAAATTTTGCTGATGTTATCGATGAGAGTCCACATTATCCCCGCGTTCATTGCTTATTAAAAGGAATTTCCTGATGCCTAAAATAAAATCATACAATCTTTACAGCAATATTGTGTACATTAACTTTTTACTATCACGAGATTATTAATTATTCATAATATGTGTATGGTTTTGACACGGGTATTACCATGTATAACTGGTGAATTATCTTAAATGTTACAATACGCACTTGTCTTGAAATGCGGTAAGTTAAATTAAGTAAAATATTAAAGCTATCAATTTACTAATCAACGTTGCTTGAATTGAACAATGAACTAAAATGTTGGTTCGTGAATCTGTTTAAAATGTCCAATCGTGATTGAGAAGCCACACAGAAACATGTTTAGTGATTGAAGCAGACAGAAACATCACCTATACTCTGTGAGAATAAATATAATGACATAAAGTTAAATCAAGTTATGTCGAACACCAACTGTCTCCAATTATTTCTTCGAGCTAACTTAAGATTCCAGTAATCTGAAGTACCAACAACTTATAATTATTACAATTCGACCGCTACTGACCTGTTAGAGGTATCGATAAAGATAATCTTTATTCTTATTTGTCTGAGTGTTTGAGGAACAATTTTTTGTGATCCTTGCTTCATTTTAAGTTTTATCTGGTATCATGTTTCTCTCTCTAACTGATATTAGAACGTTTTGCCATTAAATTAAGATTAAAGAAGTAAATGTAAGTCTACTTACTCTGATGGGCACTCCGTTCATGAGGAGATCCTGGAATATTAAATATAACATCTCAATTCAAGACCATTCAATATATTAAAGATTATAAGACTCAATTATATCAATTTATTGGTCAATGACGTTCCCGTCATACTCTAAGTTTTAATATTAAAATGTTGTCTTTGTACACATTTGTATTATTCGATGTCCAATGGCGGAGTGGTTCTATTGTGGAAATAATTCTCGTAGGATGAGAGACGTTAACCAAACAAGAAACACAGAGCGTTAGGTGGGACTTTTATCAGTCTAAACTGTTTCATGCATTTCTCTTTATATGTATTATTTTTTTCATTTGCAATTTCTATTAATATTGCGTCTCGGCTTCTGAAAGACATTTTGCTGATGTTATCGATGAGAGCCCACATTATCCCCGTATTCATTGTTTATTAAAAAGAATTTCCCGATGCCTAAAATAAAATTATACAATCTTTACACCAATAATGTGTACATGAATTTTTTATTCTCACGAGATTATTAATTATTCATAATATGTGCATGGTTTTGGCACGGGGTATTATCATGTATTACAAGAGACTTATCTTAATTGCTACAATACGCACTTGTCTTGATATGTGGTAACTTAACATAAGTAAAATATTAAAGCTAATTTACCAATCAATGTTACTTGAGTTGAACAATGAACTAAAAAATTGGTTCGTCAATCTGTATAAAATATTCAATCGTGATTGTGAAACTACACAGAAACATGCTTAGTGATTGAAACGGACGCAAAGATCATCTATACTCTGTGAGAATAAATATAATGACATAAAGTTAAATCTAGTTATGTCGAACACGAATTAACTCCCATTATTTCTTCGAGCTAACTTACGATTCCAGTTATCTGAAGTACCAACAACTTATAATTATTACAATTCGACCGCTACTGACCTGTTAGAGGTATCGATACAGGTAATATTTATTCTTATTTGTCTGAGTGTTTGAGGCCCAATATTTTGTGATCCTTACTGCATTTTAAGTTTTATCTGGTATCATGTTTCTCTCTCCAATTGATATTAGAACTTTGTGCCATTAAATTAAGATTGAAATGTAAGTCTACTTACCGCCAACACCACTCGCTCCTGGAATATTAAACATAACATCTCAATTCAAGAGCATTTGATATATTAAAGATTATACGACTCAATCAAATCAATTTATTGGTCAATGTTGTTATAGTCATACTCTAAGTTTTATTATTAAAATGTTGTCTTTGTACACATTTGTATTGTTTTATGTTCACTAGGGGAGTGGTTCTATTTTGGAAATACTTCCCGTTTCACGAGAGACGTTAAACAAACAAGAAACACTGAGCTTTAGGTGGGACTTTATCAGTCTAAGCTGTTCCATGTATATCCCTTTATATGTATTATTTTTTTCATTTGCAATTTCTATTAATATTGCGTCTCGGCTTCTGAAAAACATTTTGCTGATGTTATCGATGAGAGTCCACATTATCCCCGTGTTCGTTGTTTATTATAAATAAGTTCCTGATGCCTAAAATAAAAATATGCAATCTTTACACCAATATTGTGTACATGAACTTTTCACAATTTAGAGATAATTAATTATGTATAATCTGTATATGGCTTTGATATTTTTGTTTCCATGTAGAACTGGCGAAATATCTTATTTTTTGCAATATAAATTTTTCTTGAAATCTGGTAACTTATATACTCTCTCTCAATAGAATTAAGACTGATCAATAAATTCGATACGGATTTTGCGAGTTATATCAAGAGTGTTTCTAATTTTAGGCCTCTTTGCTTACTTTCTCTATTCTTTCGTTTTTGACCCACGTGTTGGGAGGTATCAAAAATCTAAAATGTTGGGTTTCTTTTTTTTATCAATATTATATATGAAATTATATTATTAATCAATACAACGGAGATAAACTATACGTTATTTCTGAAATTAATATATCCTGAAAATATTTAAGATTGAAAAAGAGATACTTGAAATCACTCTCAATTTCTATTCAACAACATACAACCACAAAGAAATCATAAAGATACGCATTCAGTAATTGCAATGCCTAACGGACACAAATGTCATAAAGTCCCACCATGCAATGTCAACCTCCAAAGAACCAAGCATTTCACTGGAGTTAACAAAGTATTCTTGTAATGTGAATTACCTTACAACCTTATAAATACCTTATTCCTGCTACATTAGGATTTCTATCGTAAATCGATGTAACAATGGAAACGATATGTTCGAGTTCAAAATAACGCGGTTTTTCCTGTATAATTAACACCATTTGTAAATATATACATATATCATTGTTATCATGGCTACATACATATCCCATCATTTTACATGAGTGATGGCATGTGTGATCTAGGGGTACTGTCGCGTTTTAATAATTTGGTCACTAGCAATGCTAATTCTGCTTTGTCTGAGATTGTAAGGCCTATATTTTTTTAATAATTGTTTCATTTCAAGTTACAACTGGTGTTCTTTTATTTCTCCGCATTTTAGCATTCAATGAGTATTTTGACCTTTGTGTCATTACCGTAAGCTTCAACAAATATATTTAGGTCTACTTACCGTACTCATTCTCTGATGACTCTGAAATGTTAATAATATAGTTTTACTGCAAGAACATTTAATATATTACAGCATTCAAATGAAATATATCAAGCATATACTAAGTAGTGGAGTGATTCTATTACGAAATACTTCGCGTAGGTGCACGAGAGACATTAAGTAGACAGGAAGCACAGAGCCATAGGTAGGAATTTTATCAATCTAAGTTTTTCCTTGATATTTATCGTTCGTGTTTTCCTGTCAATTATTGGGCTGCACTTCTGTTCAATACAGAAATATTACTTTTGATTTGCCATGTCTATGATTTGTGTCTCGGTGTCTGTAAGACATTTTGCTAATGTTATACATTAAACTCTTCACAATATCCCCGTATTAATTGTTGAATGTATAGAATTTACTGAACAAACTGACCCCCTAAAATAGAATTATACAATGTTTAGACCAATACTGTGTAGATGAACAATTTACTATTTTGAGATAATTATGTATTCATACTCTGTGTTTGGTTTTCATACTGTTTACCATATAGAACTGGTGCGATATATTATTTCTTACAATATGCAATTTTCTTGAAAGCTGATGACCTATATTCTCTACATTATATATTACAGCTATATACATGTATATTAAAGATTTTACGACTCAATTATATCAATTTGTTTGACAATGGCGTTCCCGTCATACTCTTAGTCTTAATATTAATATTGGTGTATTTGTACACATTTGTATTATTTGATGTCCACTGGCGGAGTGGTTCTATTGTGGAAATAATTCCCGTCGGACGAGAGACGTTAACCAAACAAGAAACACAGAGCGTTAGGTGGGACTGTTATCAGTCTAAACTATTCTATGTATATCCCTTGATATGCATTATTTTTTTCATTTGCATTTCTATTAATATTGCGTCTCGGTTTCTGAAAGACATTTTGCTGATGTTATCGATGAGAGTCCACATTATCCCCGTGTTCATTGTTTATTAAACATAATTTCCTGATGCCTAAAATAAAATTATACAATCTTTACACCAATATTGTGTAAATGAACGTTTTACTGTCACGATATTATTAATCATTCATAATTTTTGTATGGCTTTGACACGGGTATTACCATGTATAACTGGTGTCTTATCTTAATTGCTACAATACGCACTTGTCTTGATATGTGGTAACTTAACATAAGTAAAATATTAAAGCTAATTTACTAATCAACATTACTTGAATTGAACAATGAACTAAAATGTTGGTTCGTCAATCTGTTTAAAATATGCAATCGTGATTGTGAAACCACACAGAAACATGCTTAGTGATTGAAACGGACACAAAGATCATCTATACTCTGTGAGAATAAATATAATGACATAAAGTAAAATATATTTATGTCGAACACGAATTAACTCCCATTATTTCTTCGAGCTAACTTACGATTCCAGTTATCTGAAGTACCAACAACTTATAATTATTACAATTCGACCGCTACTGACCTGTTAGAGGTATCGATACAGGTAATCTTTATTATTATTTGTCTGAGTGTTTGAGGCCCAATATTTTGTGATCCTTACTTCATTTTAAGTTTTATCTGGTATCATGTTTCTCTCTCTAACTGATTTTAGAACTTTGTGCCATTAAATTAAGATTGAAATGTAAGTCTACTTACCGTCAACACCACTCGCTCCTGGAATATTAAACATAGCATCTCAATTGAAGAGCATTCGATATATTAAAGATTATACGACTCAATCAAATCAATTTATTGGTCAATGTTGTTCCTGTCATACTCTAAGTTTTAATATTTAAATGTTGTCTTTGTACACATTTGTATTTTTTTATGTTCACTAGGGGAGTGGTTCTATTTTGGAAATACTTCCCGTTTGACGAGATACGTTAAACAAACAAGAAACACAGAGCGTTAGGTGGGACATTTATCAGTCTAAGCTGTTCTATGTATATCCCTTTATATGTATCATTTTTTCATTTTCAATTTCTATTAATATTGCGTCTCGGCTTCTGAAAGACATTTTGCTGATGTTATCGATGAGAGTCCACATTATCCCCGTGTTCATTGTTTATTATAAAGAATTTCCTGATGCCTAAAATAAAATTATGCAATCTTTACACCAATATTGTGTACATGAATTTTTAGTTATTTAGAGATAATTAATTATTTATAATCTGTATACGGCTTTGATATTTTTGTTTCCATGTAGAACTGGCGAAATATCTTATTTTTTGCAATACCAACTTTTCTTGAAATCTGGTAACATATATACTCTCTCTTAATACAATTAAAACTGATCAATAAATTCGATACGGATTTTGCGAGTTATATCAAGAGTGTTTCTAATTGTAGGCTTCTTTGTTTACTTACTCTATTCTTTCATTTTTGACCCACGTGTTGGGAGGTATCAAAAATCTAAAATGTTGGGTTTCTTTTTTTTTTTATCAATATTATATATGAAATTATATTATTAATCAATACAACGGAGATAAACTATACGTTATTTCCGAAATTAATATATCCGGAAAATATTTAAGATTGAAAAAGAGATACTTGAAATCACTCTCAATTTCTATTCAACAACATACAACCACAAAGAAATCACAAAGATACGCATTCAGTAATTGCAATGCCTAACGTACACAAATGACATAAAGTCCCACCATGCAATGTCAACCTCCAAAGAACCAAGCATTTCACTGGAGTTTACAAAGTATTATTGTAATGTGAATTACCTTACAACCTAATAAATACCTTATTCCTGCTACATTTGGATTTCTATCGTAAATCGATGTAACAATGGAAATGATATGTTCGAGTTCAAAATAACGCAGTTTTTCTGTATAATTATCCCCATTTGTAAATATATACGTATAACATTGTTATCATGGCTACATACATATCCCATCCTTTTACACGAGTGATTTCATGTGTGAACTAGGGGTACTGACGCGTTTTAATAATTTGGTCACTAGCAATGCTAATTCTGCTTTGTCTGAGATTGTAAGGCCTATATTTTTTTTAATAATTGTTTCATTTCAAGTTACAACTGGTGTTCTTTTATTTCTCCGCATTTTAGCATTCAACGAGTATTTTGACCTTTGTGTCATTACCGTAAGCTTCAACAAATATATTTATGTCTACTTACCGTATTCATTCTCTGATGACTCTGAAATGTTAATAATATAGTTTTACTGCAAGAACATTTAATATATTACAGCATTCAAATGAAATATATCAAGCATATACTAAGTAGTGGAGTGATTCTATTACGGAAATACTTCGCATAGGTGCACGAGAGACATTAAGTAGACAAGAAGCACAGACCCATAGGTAGGAATTTTATCAGTCTAAATTGTTCATTTATATGTATTGTTAGTGTTTTCTTGTGCATATTTGGGATGTGCTTCTGTTCAATACTTTTTGTATTTGCAATTTCAATAATTTGTGTCTCGGCTTCTGAAAGACTACTTGCTGATATATTTAGGTCTACTTACCATACTCATTCTCTGATGACTCTGAAATGTTAATAATACAATTTTACTGTAAGAACATTTAATATATTACAGCTTTCAAATCAAATATATCAAGTATATACTAAGTGGTGGAGTGGTTCTATTGTGGAAATACTTCTCGTGCACGAGAGACATTAAATAGACAAGAAGCACAGAGCCGTATGTAGGAATTTTATCAGTCTAAATGTTTCCTTGATATTTATTGTTCGTGTTTTCCTGTCAATTGTTGGGCTTGACTTCTGTTCAATACAGAAATATTACTTTTTTATTTGCAATTTCAATAATTTGTGTCTCTGTGTATGTAAAACATTTTGCTGATGTTATAAATTAAACTCCACAATATCCCCTGTCCATTGTTGAATATAAATAATTTGCTCAACAAATCGACCCCCTAAACATGAACCTTCTTAATATTTAGAGATAATTAATTATTCATAATGTGTGCATGGCTTGATACTGTTGCTACCATGTAGAACTGGTGAACTATCTTAATTTTTGGAATACACCCTTTGGTTGAAATTTGGCAACTTAAGTTTGCAAAGCTAAATACTGAAACTACAGCATCACTAAGTAGCTTAAATTGTACAATGAACTAAACTGGTTGTTCATGAAACTATTTAACGTGTTCAGAGGTTTAGACAGACACAGAGAACATCGACTCTCTGTGATGAAATATTAATAACATAAAGTCACACCTGGCCATGTCGAACTACAACGAACCAAACATTTCACATCGAGTAATCTGAGTTACCTTATTAATATATTCTGTGTTCCGTATTGTAATTGTCTGTTACGATTTCAGCATAGACACGATGTTCCGTTCGTCTTTTCCTCCAGTTGTTAGTAAGAGGGATTATTTGCGGTATTTGTGTTTGTGTGCATATAGTTGTGTCCAGCATATATGTGTTCGTGTTGTTTTTTTCTTTTGTGTACCATATGTTGCCAATTTCTCAGTTCGATATTGTTATGCCTGTTACATCTCGATCTGTATCTAAAATCGATGTAACCATGGACACGACTTGTACGAGATCAAGACAACGAGGATTTTATGTACGATTTACACCATTGGTAAATGTCTACGTCTATAATTGCTATCATCGTTAGATACTTATAACGTCGTTATGCACTAAGGGTGTTATGTACGAACCATGGGTTACAAACCTGTTATATATATCACTTCAAGTACTCTCTATTGTGTTTTGTCTGAGTTTGTGATGAACATCATTTTGTGATATTTCTTTCATGTTTAATTCTGTCTGGTATCACATTTCCTCTTCTAATTGATATTTTAACTGTATTCATTAAATTAATATTGAAGAAGTAAATGTAAGTATACTTACTAGGAGGCAAATACTCACATGGCAGATTAAATATAACATCTCAAAACAAGAATATTCAATATATAAAGCTTCTACGACTCAAGTATATCAATTTATTGGTCAATGTCGTTCACGTCATACGCTAAGTCTTATTATTGAGGAATCACGTGTCGTAGAGTTGTAGAAGCCACATAGACGTTAACAAACATAAACAGACAAGGTTAGCGTTTATACCTCTCCTAATTTATACATGTAGATCTTCCCACTGGTGTTTAAGTTAATATTTCATATTGCAATGCGGTCTTTGTACATAGCGGTAATGATTTGCATTATATTATTTTCACTCAGTAGTGCAGTTGTATTATTGCGGAAACACTTCTCGTAGGACGAGAGACGGAAAATTACAAACGAAAAAACACAAAGCTTTATTGATTGTGTTTTCTTGTGCATTTGTGGGAACGAATTATCCAAGTTCTCGATTGGGAGATTTTACTGTATAATATACACCATTTGAAAATGTCTACTTCAATAACCATTGTCATGGTTACATACATATTTCGATCCTTATCCACGACGGGTGTCATATATGAACCAGAGGGTAACGATTCGTTATAATTGTTAATTAACGTACTCTTTATTTTGCTTTTTCTAAGTTTGTGGGGCCCAATACTTTGCTATCTTTGTTTTATTATAAGCTACAACTGATGTTCTTTTATCTATCTGCATTTCATTTAATTAACATTTTGCTCTTCCGTCATTACCGTCAGATTGAACAAAGATATGTAGGTCTACTTACCGACTTCAACCTCTAATGGCCCTGAAATGTAAAAAAGGAAAACGCCATGGTCTTAACAAGTTAGCGTGAAAATTTAAATGACAGTAAATACAAGACATTTCTGTTAATGAATGATAAAAATAGTATACCGTAAGGGATAATTTGGACATTGAAGTTGCATGTAGCACGAAATAATGGGGTCGCCATTTTTCGTAACTCTTCAATGTTAGGAGACAAAAGGCATAATCCATTATCGGATTATACCTGCAATTAAAGCTCTCCCTACTTGCAAGCACTTTCGTATATTATAGCAGCATTGATCAGTTGCAGTTTTATCATTAAACATTATGTAAATCGCAAAATAACATTGTATATTTATCTTTTGATATTTACAAAATCCTTATGACTTCATGTCAAGCAATTTATTGCACGAACGAAAAGGGAAAGTGTGAGAAGATTTTTATTTGGTAATTACCGATCAGGATTACCCTAGTTAATACATCGACCAGTGACCCCCAAAAACACAGGAAAGTACGACAGCATTGACAACAAAAGAGAAAAAAAACATATGTACGCATAAAACAAGCTAAAAGTAACAGTTATTTATCCTACAGCCAATCCTGTAAAACATGGAATTATATGTATATCCCCCAATAGAAATAAACTCATTTGTTTGATAAAAATGTAACATGGGATGGGAATATTAAGGGAAAAAAAATAGAACGACATACAAATTGATAACATTGTATTCAGATGATCTGATATTAAAACATAACAAAAAGGGCTCGATGTTGGGAAGAGTCAAATTTTGTTTTATTCAAATAACATGATCAGTCTCCGTGACGTCACATGAAGAGGTGTCATGGCCGCTTACACTGCGACAGGAAATTCCAAATATTCATATTTCTAATTGGGCATATTAATGTTAATGAAAGTGTTTTTATTTAATAATTAGTTATTTACGAATAAAAAGGTACAATGCATTGAATTATAACAATTGCTCAACTGGCTGGAGTTTTCCTTTAAATATCAAACATTCAATACATTACTTCTTTCGTAAATCAAATATATCAATTTATAATCCATGGCCTTGCCCTTCATAAGCTACGCGTCACTTTTGGAAACACAAGCCATAGAATCAAAAGAAATGTTAATAAAGAAAAAAAATGAGTATTAGTTAATGATTTTAACTATCCAAACTATGTATATATACTGAAGGGAAAAAGAAACGTGGGTTAACATAATATGGTCCTATTTTTAACTGCATTTCGTAAAATTACGAAAACTGGGCAGACGATTGGCTTGGTTCGTGTGCACTAAAATCGGTGTCTAAAGTTAACCGTGAAATGTATCATGTGACATAGAGAAAGTGATAAAAAGCAAATAACACGTACAGAATAATGACAACAAGTTCGTCAAAACATCGTGTCATACCACTTTATACTCTTGAGGTATACACATCACTTTCTACTATTTAAAGTTAATTTGAGTCTCTTGTAATCATGCCACAGCTGGCGGAATTTCAGAGCGGTCAGCCTATTGCATTGCTAATGCAAGGTCAAAGGCAACAACAAATTGCTTTGCAATTTGGTGTGAATGTTTCCATCATAGGGCGTCTTGACCGTCGTCTGAGAGATACTAGAAGGGTTGCCAACCGCCCGCGACGGGGATGTCCGAGCGTAACGACGCCACGTTAAGACAGGGCTATTCGTCCTGCCCACCTGCGCAATCGCCACGATACTGCCACTGAAACCGCTTTAACTACGGTAGGCAATCATATTCGCCACATTCACCCGAAAACTGTGAGAAACCGATTGCGCGAGCTTGGTCTGCGCGCTCCTTGACCTTACATTGGTGTTCCTCTCATTCGGGCACGTCGCATGCGTCATGTGCCTTGGTTGGCGGCACATGGTCCCAGACAATTTCCAATGAGGCAATGGAGATGGGTTTTTTCACAGACGAATCGAGGTTCACTCTTTTTCGTCCGCACGGTCGACGTCATGTATACCGACGTTGTGGCGAACGCTTCGCCGACGCTTGCGTTCTTGAGACGGATGGGTTTGGGGGTGGCTCGCTAATTATGGTCTGGGGGGAAGATATATCACGGATGAAAGTCGCCGTTGATTGTGATAGCCGGTAATTTAACAGGCGTACAATATAGGGATGAAATCCTCCGGCCGGTTGGCCTCCGTACAGTCCAGATTTGTCCCCAATCGAACATCTCTGGGACGAGATGGACAGGAGAGTAAGGGGCGACAAAATCCCCCCGCTACTCTCGACAAATTAAGGGCTGCCTTGTTGGAAGAGTGGGATGATATCCCCATGAGAAGGATACATGCTCTGATGAACTCCATGGACAGAAGAATCAGGGCTGTAGCAGATGCG
>MJUT01007834.1:51038-62440 GCA_002080005.1 Gigantidas platifrons
ATCCTCAGTCTTCCGTGGTTTGTGACTGGAAACACTTACACGTAATGAGACTAAAATCTCAGACTTCCGTGGTATGCGACTGGAAACACTTACGTGTAATGAGACTATATCCTCAGTCTTCCGTGGTTTGTGACTGGAAACACTTAGGCGTAATGAGACTAAAACCTCAGCCTTCCGTGGTATGTGACTGGAAACACTTACGTGTAATGAGACTAAATCCTCAGCATTCCGTGGTTTGTGACTGGAAATACTTACGTGTAATGAGACTATATCATCAGCCTTCCGTGGTTTGTGACTGGAAACACTTATGCATAATGAAACTAAATCCTCAGCCTTCTGTGGTTTGTGACTGGAAACACTTACGTGTAATGAGACTAAATCCTCAGCATTCCGTTGTTTGTGACTGGAAACACTTACGTGTAATGAGACTAAATCCTCAGCCTTCCGTGGTATATGACTGGAAACACTTACGTGTAATGAGACTAAATCCTTAGCCTTCCGTGGCTTGTGAGTAGAAACACCTACGCGTAATGAAACTAAATCCTCAGTCTTCCGTGGTTTGTGACTGGAAACACTTACACGTAATGAGACTAAAATCTCAGACTTCCGTGGTATGTGACTGGAAACACTCACGTGTAATGAGATTATATCATCAGCCTTCCGTGGTTTGTGACTGGAAACACCTATACGTATTGAGACTCTACGCTACGTTAGTGGTAACAGGTTTGTTGTCAAAGGTCAACTCTCTCATAAACTTGGTCATCCTGGCCCCTTTCGACTTTAGTGCTATTGTCCCGAAAACCAGCGTTATGATTGGATGAATGGACGAATAATAACACGCACTCATTAGTTTTATGATCCTGAATACATGTCTCACTCCTTTGGAAATACATTTATGGTGAGGTCATTGCCAAAGAATGGAAAGACAAATAATATATAAAGTCTTTTGGAACAGGTAAACAAAAAGCCAAAAACCGGCTAAGGTTACCTATGCCAGTGTTCGAAATTCCCGGTCGTCCGATCGTCAATGACGACCAAAAACACTGCTATGCCTGTGGTATTTTCGCCTTTTTTATCTTAATAAATGACATTATTTAGGAACTGTAATTTCAAATATGAATATATCTAAAAAAAAAAATTCATGTTAGTGCGGTGTAGTGGTTATTGGGCAGATAATACCCTCCGCTGTGACCAATGGTAAACTAGTGTTAAGGTTTCTAGACACCTACCCCATGGCCGTGTGAAATCTGGCAGACATGATCATGCAATGATATAGCTGAACAATTTCTGCAAGTAACGGTTAACACCAAGGACCCAATAAACATAATTCAACTTTCCACTTGAAAGTATCGGTCTTTTATTTGTAGATTAAGCGAAAAACTTACCCACAATTCCTGGTTCCAATCTAGCACTAACCGATTCAATGTTGGATTTTCCGTTTGATCCTAGAACGCTTTTCACAAGTAAACAAAATTCCGATTGCATTTTCTGCTCTGTATTGAATATCTCTGTGTTCACGTCAAGCTCCAGACAAAGAGAGTTTGATCTTAAGCTAATTTCCTTGTCATATGTTTCACAATTGTCACTTTCAATCGAGAATTCAACCTCAATGTCATCTGAAATTATATTTAACACATGTAATATGTGCAATCAACGTTTTCGAAGAAGAGTTTGAAGATACCAATGAGGTAATCAGAATCCGTATATCAAAGAAGAACAGACGACACAATGACCAAAAGAAAAATTACAAAAGGTCAAACAATGATCTACAAAACATACACATCAAACTAGAAGAATTTGAGATACCAAAGGGATAATCAGAATCCGTAATTCGAAGCGGAGACAACACAATGGCCATAAGAAAAAGAACAAAAGGACAAACAATGATCTACCAAGCATTACACATAAAACTAAAGATCAAGTAACATGAACACAACTGAAACCCAGGGTGAATTCATGTTCTCCGGAAGGTAAGTATTTCCTGCTCCATCAGTGGCATCCGTCGTGTTACTCTGTCTACAAGCATTGTACACTCTATAGTGTCGTTGCTTTATATTGTACATAACACCCGTTGTACCCCTATGTTCAGAAATTTGACATATGTTTTTCATGGTTTGTAGAGCTCATCCTTCGGGTGGTGGCTAAACAGGACTTACCAAATGCCAACCTTAACAACGGTATTTAAATGTTTGCATCATATTTTGACAATGAAACGATTCTTAGATTTTAATGACTAACGACAGCTCGTTTCAGCTCTTAATGTCCAACCGTTTATTGTGATTGATAATTGACCTGTTGTCATGGCGAGCATTTCTGATTACTAGTATATCCATTATAACCTCTTATTTCGGTTGCTATCTAACTTCCCCTAGGATCAACAATGTGACAAGTTCTTATCTTAACAATATATTTTTTGAAAATTTATCCTAGTCATGATTAGAATAAAAAAAACGGTATACTGATGTGACGGTTGATACAGGGCAATAAAACAGCTTAGTCACTATGTTTTTAAACACAGTTTTCCGGAAATTCATGAAATGAACTTACGAACATTGACGGAAAGGCATGTAATAACATTCCGGAAGCAGTTAATAAGCATGTTTTATCGGCCAGTTTGGGCAATTCTTATGAAAGCCCGAGAGTCGATAAACTCAAGGGATGATATAAGAACGAGGGCTGATAAAGGGTATGATATGAAAAATAACATGTTATGATATGTTTATCATATACTTCAACAGAGGAAATAACTGATTTGTACCACAATGTTTAGTCATTTTGGCTAGAATTAAATACATGTATATAGTTATAGAACAAGAAATTATTGTTTTAATATACTAATCCAAAAAATGCACGTTTCTAAGCACTTTCGATATCATAAGTGGGAAATTTGTAATTTTCCGTGCAACTATTTTATAAAACAGTTGAATCCGCCGTGATTGTAAGCACAGTTTTCTGGAAATTCACGAAGTGAACTTACGGACATTGACGGAAAGGCATGCAATAACATTCCGGAAGCAGTTAATGAACTTGCTGTATCAGCCCGCTTGGACCATTCTTGTGAAACTGGGTGAAATAATCATGATTCCTCTTATTATTTTAAGCAAAACTCAAAGTTGTATCACAGGGTAAAATTGTAGCTATATTATCTACAAGTAGATGATAAAGTACACGTAATTTATTACCTTCTTCCTTTATCAAAACTACAGTGATTTCATTTTCTGTCTTCATATTGAAACGCGTAAGCTGTAATGCCCTACACAAAAAAATATATATCTGATGGCCCAGTTCATGTTCAGTTGATAGCAGATTGGAGTCTAAGATATCAATGTATATGATTAAACTTCCACTGACAGCTTGTTTGAATTTGATATTGACTAGGCCTGAATTGATTTCAGTCTTCAGTTGATTCAGTATCATTTGTTTTTTGTCATCGTTTATATCTTCCAGAACAAGACTTATCGGTATCACTATAAATATAAGGGATACAACATTAGACATGGATTGATCATATATGATTAATAACGTTTATTGGAGTATATTATAATGAAACTATGAGTTCTTGAACTTTAATGTGGTTCGAATCGATGGTGTGTTGTGTGCATTTTTGTTTGTTTTATTTATTGGTGTTCTTTTTGTGTTTTGTATTTGAGTTCGTCTTGTGTTTTGTGTATGCTGGTGTCCAACACATATTGTGTTGTGTTTTTGTTTTGTTTTGTTTTGTTTGTCTTCGTCTTATATTTTGTGTTTCCTTATGTTGCAAGTTTCTCTGGATTGTCAATTCTTAATCAACATTTCTGTTTATCTAGCGTTTATTTAGGGTACAAGATCCAAATTAATATGGTTATATATATATTCTCCTTCAGTTGCCCGTGGGTTACAATATTTCTCCACTCAAGAGAGTTAAATGAGTGGTTGAAATTTAACTCTTGAGAGTGGAGAAATATCGTAACCCACATGGGCAACTGAAGGAGAATTAGTTTTTCCCATTATTTAACACGAACTTTATTTCAAAATTACCAATTTGAGAACATGAGAGGATTAAAGACTTTTCCACCACTGGTTCAGCGGGGTTAAAACGCCGTAATAATGGGAGAAAATCGCTTAATACGTCGTTTTCGATTTAAGTTATAAAAGAGTGATCATGGTCGCGTGATTTGTAATAAAAACATATATCTTTATCCCAGTAAGTGTGTATGACGTTAATAAAATAACCTTCAACTATATATTTCAAAAGAAAACTAATAGGGCACTTTGAAGAGTTGTTGACTAGCTTGGTTTGGCTTATGGTATTTAACACCACATTCAACAATAGTTCAGTTATATGGTGGCGGTCAGTTTTGATTAGTGGATGAAACCGGAGTACTCACAGAAAACCACCGACCGGTCGCAAGTCACTGATAAACTTTATCACATAATGCTGTATCGAGTATACCTCGCCATGCACGGGGTTCAAGCTTACAATCTTAGTAATAGGCACTGAATGCACAGGTAGTTGTAAATCCAACTACCATACAATCACGACCACGACCCCCCTTTTTCTGAACAGTTCTTGAAGCGGCAAATATGAAAACAAGGGATGGTGTAAGACACAAAATGGGAAGAGAATCGTGAACAAAAAATTCAAACAACAATAAAAGCACTGTTCCTTTGAAATATGATTGCTTCCTAGTTTATCATGTATGTCAACCACATAGCATTTCCCTTGGTCTGTTCAATGGGTCTATTTATGATTGCTCCCCTTTACGAAAGATTAACCCACTTGGAAAAACATACTTGTCGACTGAAAGTGTTCTGCGTGTTGTAATCTAGTTTGTTCAGATTGTTCAGAGATTTCAATACAATATTTTCAGACGCAGAATTTTGGTGGATGTATCATGCTGGTCATCTTGGTATATAATATCTCTAAATATTTATTTCCAGTGCTGATTAACTTGCTGTTTTGGCTTGTGCTTATTGTATTTTAGCATTGAAAAATAAAGTTATGGAAATATTGATCAGTTGAGAAACACCCCAATCAGGTTGCTACAAAATTTCTAAACACAATTTTGAATGTACTGTCAAATGAAAAAAAATATATATCTATGTTAATACAAACCAGAGCTCTTCACTTTGTTTTTAACATCTTGGATCAAATTTGAAAACGTTTTCCCAAAGTAAAAATGCACATTTTCTTCCGAAAATTTCTCTGAAAGTAAAGATATTATATAAATTATATTCTATATATTATGTATAATGTTCAAGATTATAGCTTTCTTTATGATAACGCTGCTTGTCCGGTTATAAGTGAGGATTGGCATTTTACTCACATGTGGAAAGCACTTGCATAACAGCATCATTTTACTACCAGGGGAAGCTTGGACCCATAAAACCAGATTAAGCTCCCCACTTTGTATTGGTGTGCCTGTACCTAGAAAGGGAAGTTAGTGGTCATGTATTTGTGTGTTAATGGTATATTTTGCCTCTTTCTAAAATGTTTCTATTGGAATTTGGAAATGTTCCAACAGTGTGGTATTTTTTGCTTTTCCTTTTATTATTTGCACAGAACAAGATAAGATTTATTGTTTATATATTTGTACGCTTCCGTCTAATTATTATTTAATCTTCACTTGTTGTTTTGGTGCTACAATAATAAGTCCCACCTACGGGTGCTACTTTGGGGCACCTGAGTTCACCACCAGTTTTTAATGGGGATCAAGTAGCTCAATCTTTAGTTTTCTGTATATTTTTTTGTAGATCATTGCATGTCATTTTTACATCTACCTATGCAATCAGTGCCTATCACCACTGATGTTGTGAGTTTGAATCTCGATCAGGATGAGGTGTACAACATTATGTGATAAAGTTTGTCAGCGACTTGCGACAGGTCGGTGGTTTTCTCCTGATACTCCGGTTTCCTCCAGCAATAAAACTGACCACGATGCTATGACTGAAATATTGTTGAAAGTGGTGTTAAACACCATCAAACAAACAAAAACAAACATACAACTTGCCCTTTTTCTTTTGCTCATTGTATGTCTGTCCTCAGATTTAGGGCTTTCTTTTTTCCTACATAAGGGTGGACATGACAGTCCTCCCAAATTAATTAAATATACTTGGAACACTAATAATTTCGAACCTTTAATGTCTTCAATATCTTTGAGGGCTTGGTAGTATTTTTGTTCCATTTCAGAGTCCATGCAGACGGTCTGGAAATTAAGTACTTCTCTGGTAAATCCTTGACCTGGTAGTTTTCCTAAATATGTATCTATCCTTTGAGTAATATTTAGAGTGTCAGAAAAATAATTCCTCATTTCAATCAAGTTTATATCTGCTTTTATGCGGTGAACTATTTTGTTTCGCGCAAATCGTAGTCTTTCAACATCATCACTGATTGTTACATCCGAGTTCGTTGGTAGTTGTCCCCATCCTTGCGTTGGGTCATCGAGGAGTGAAAACGATCGTATCAATTTGTACAAAGTGGTAAAATCAATATTATCGTATGTTCTGCTAGTCAGGGTATTTAGACTTACACGTTCTTCGGCTGTCATTTTGTTGAAAACTGACGGATTATTTTTATGTTGTTTTCTGATCTGTCGATTTAAAACCTGAGGTAGTATATTAATACGCATTATTTCTCTGAGAATGTTTGAAAAAATATTGACAACAACTAGACCAAGTCGTGCATAATTAGTCATGCCCTGGTTAATTGTATGCACTGGAAATGGATTATCTGAAAAAACAATGTTAAAATAAAAGAACTAACTTTAAATATCGTTTGTGTTTGTAAAATTGAAGAACATTTTGGGTTTATTAAGGTTATATTACGGTAGTGCATATATACATGTATAATCCCTTCTCATTGCATCGTGGGTTCCATTGTATCTGGTATTTGCATACTCGAGGATTCCTCGTGCATGACGTCATTCCTGGGCGTGTATTTTTAGAACATAAACACTGAAGTCACGCCGCTTGTAAAGAAATGTTAAGAGACCCTGAAAATGGCCAAGTTTATGGTAAGTACGGAATACTTTTATAAAATTTCAACAAAATGGCTGATATTGATAACAACCCCTGATACCGTCCTTCCAAAAACTGCCCAAAAATTATTTTTAACCACAAGTGTCAATGTTTGCATATTGTCGTCTGATAACCTGTATCCCATAATACCCTAATGCCATGTGATCTTGTAGCTTTGACCCTTTATCAGAGAAAAACAACTATGGAAAACCAGTTTAAAAAATAAGGATAAAAATATATACTTTGTTTGTAATGTGCAATTTGCAGTCATGTCAAGATCACCTTAAAATTAAATGACAAATAATGATTAACGATGGTCACATTTTTTTCTCCTTATTACTGTCACATTTTGGAAGAGTTTATGTGAATCCTGACAATAATTAGTCAAACACGTGCTCCATAGATGTCTTTCTATTTTTAGCACAATACAATGGGAAACACCTCTTGATGCCATTTCAATATGGCGGACATTTCAAATCTTAAAAAATCGTAAAAATACAAACAATTAAGGTTGAATTTGGAATGAAATGAGAGAGGAAGGCTGTTTTAACATCCATGGAAAACAATTAACGACAAATAAGATATTACTAATATTTATTCATTGAAAAACAATAAGTACCACGATACAATGGAACACCGGGCTATAACGTATCATTATCACTCGGCTCACCTCGGGACTTTCAGGTTCTACATGAAGGTCACGAAATAATACGAGGTTTGTCGATTGATGACAGGTTTTCACAAAATTCTAAAATATATAAATTGTATATTAAAGTTCCCTGATCCTAAATCCGTCACCAATAGAGCAACAAATATAACTATTACTGCCGAGATCCCAAGAGGTACACCCAGCAACATTGCTTACTAAACCACTATAAGATAGCAACAGTAATGCTTCATACTAATAGGAATCAAAGTTCTTACTTAAAATATAGAATATGTCCATAGGACATAGATGCTCAACTTCCAGTTAAAGTAAAATAAGGGTATAACTTTTAAGCCACAAGTGGAATGCTCAACACATTCGAACTTGGTCTATACAGATGGTGTAAAAATCAATTAATATTGTGCTGAGAGAAACTAAAGATAGAGCATGGGAAAAACATTCAAGCCATATTTCAAAGACAATATTTCATTAGTTTCAAATTATTGGCTTAAAAAGCACTTTTAGTTATTAATTAGACACCCGAGAAGTTACAATTTCAGGGATCACTCTGGGCTGCAGATTCGCGGTATTTACGCATTATTATCGGAAATGCCGCACTAAAAGAATGAAAACGCCTCAGACCGCCACTGAAAATGTCTGAAATGCCACAGTCATTCTGTGTCATGAGCGGTATCTGCGGCAAGAAATCGAACTCACTTACTTTCCGATGTCTCGAGTAAAAAATAATTTTGAGAGAATCCCATTGCTGGTTCTTGGCTGACTACCCTATCTCGTTCGTATTTCGTATAATTGTAGTATACTAGCAGGAACCAGTTTACAATAACCTTGATTTTCCGTATACAAATTCTGATTGGTTACTTTTTCTCAAGTAAAATTCTGATTCGGTCGAGTAACGATTTTTTACGGGTTGTTTTATTACATATTTTTGAAGTAATCGTCGGCCATCTGAAATTCACAGTTTATTATATTAGCCATTTGAACAGGATCCATTATAAAAAATTGCAAGAAGTCTCTGTAATACATGATAACAGCATGATAGCAGGTAAGACTTTAAAATGCATTTAATCAAATTGTTTCTGGTTAATAATGATTACAAGGCAATTCATTCCTTAATTAAAGTATAGATCAAGACCAAGAAAACTGTCAGCAAAATAGGTCTCAGGATAAGCATCTGAAGGTGTTTCAATTCTGCTAAATCAATTTTCGGCCGGGGGTTTCGCCCCCCAAGACCCCCTACAGGGGTATTGCCCCTTGGCCAATGGGGGCCTAGGTGGACGCCAAACCCCCGGCCTAAGGGCCCCTTGGATTTTATGTTGATGGGCCTTTCGCCCATCTACATAAAATCCCAGGGCAATCCCTGAATTTTAGGAAAATCAACATTTTCAGTCGTTTTTTTCATAATTGTAGGTTATATACACCTTTAATTGCCATAGAAACTACACATCATTAATAAGGAATATATGTATGTAGCATTTTTTTCTATAGTGCTGATCTACAAAATGTATATATGACAGAAATCAACAGGAAAGACATCTCTTGTATAAAAAACAGTCTGAAAATTTGCTGTCAAAATGGCCGCAGGACCATTTTTATTTGTGGAATTTGTCATTTTTTCTATTTTTCCGTCGTCAAAAAAGACTCAAAGGCAATTTTGGGGTTTCTAAAATTGAAGAAATTAGAAAGTAAAGTCAAAAATCTTTCTTTTATGCATAAACCAAAGTGTAACAACACAAATTGACATGATAAGATTATTTTAATTCATGTCTTTTATTTTTAAATCACATTTCAAATTGGAATAACAGCAAAAAAGGATAAAATTTGATTTCAAAGATTTTTCAAGCACCAAAATTCCAATATTCAAATAGCTATAACTTTTGAACCGTTAAAGAAATTTACAAAAAGTAAAGTGTTATGTTATCAGTTTTCTAGCCTCATTCATTTGGATATGAAAGCATTTTGCTGTAGTTCATATTTTGACTGGCCATACCTACTTTAACTGACCTTCAGATGCATTAAGTGACCTTCAGGTGATTTAACTGACCATCTGATGACTTAACTGATCTTCAGATGACTTAACTGACCTTCAGATGACTTAACTGCCATTCAGATGCATTAACTGACCTTCAGATGCTTTAACTGACCTTCAGATGACTTATCTGGCGTTCTGACCTTTGACAGGATGTCTAAATGTGAAAACTGGTCTGTATTTGTTTGAACTGGTGTTTATGTGATATAAATTACGACAAAGTGATCTTTTAAATGATATTTTCGAAATGGATTTCAGAATGACTTGTTCATGTTACAAGAACTGACCTTTGCATGTTAGAACTGAATATTCGCTTGATGTTGTTCCAAAACAGTTTGTTGCTCTGCACACGTAGGTACCTTCATCTGATTTGGCAATGTTATTAATTGTCAGTGAAGGATCAGACAGAGTTCCACCAGAGAACTTCCCACCCACACCGACCACATTAACAATTTCATAACCGACTGCAGTTGTTTTGATCCATGTTACATCAGTAATAACTGAGATACTTGATACAGTGCATGTAATGGTGTGGCTCTGTCTTCCAACAACCTCTACATGTGTAGGACTTATGTGAATTGAAGGTATTCCTATAAAATAAAATAATAAGTTCGATTTTGTACAGGTTCTGTCCTCTACAATGTCTGCATTTGTGTGGAGCAATATGGACTGAAGTCATATTTGTCAAATTAAATATTGATTGATTGAATGGCGCTTAACGCAAACTTTATCATTATTTCGTCTATATCGTGTCAAGAACGAATTTTATATATAAAAAAAGAACAATTCAATGGTAAATATAACTCGAATAATATTTCTTACTAGATCAGGGAATAAACTCATTTCAATAAAATGAAAAACAAAGAATATCACACTGTCAGAACAGTTCAAAGGTCAATAGAAAAAAAAAAGAATACCACACTGTCAGAACAGTTCAAAGGTCAATAGAAAAACAAAGAACACCACACTGTCAGAACAGTTCAAAAGTCAACAGAAAAACAAAGAATACCACAGTCAGAACAATTCAAAGGTCAATAGAAAAACAAAGAATACCACACTGTCAGAACAGTTCAAAGGTCAATAGAAAAACAAAGAATACCACACTGTCAGAACAGTTCAAAGGTCAATAGAAAAATGGCAGAAACAGAGGCAAAATCAATACCATAACAAGCAAAACCAGAACCATTGACTCTCCTGGTTTGTTACAATAGACATGTGGAGGAGTTAATCTAGTTGTATGGAGCCAAACCTCCCCTCGTAGTCAGATGATGTGGAGGAGTTAACCTAGTTGTATGAACCCAAACCTCCCCTCGTAGTCAGATGATGTGGAGGAGTTAATCTAGTTGTATGAACCCAAACCTCCCCTCGTAGTCAGATGGTTTAGAGGAGTTAACTCTAGTTGAATGGGCTCAAACCCCCCTTAGTAGTCAGATGATGTGGAGGAGTTAATCTAGTTGTATGGGCTCAAACCTCCCCTCGTAGTCAGATGATGTGGAGGACTTAATCTAGTTGTATGAACCCAAACCTCCACTCGTAGTTAGATGATGTGGAGGAGTTAATCTAGTTGTATGCGCCCAAACCTCCCCTCGTAGTCAGATGATGTGGAGGAGTTAATCTAGTTGCATGGGCCCAAACCTCCCCTCGTAGTTAGATGATGTGGAGGAGTTAATCTAGTTGTATGCACCCAAACCTCCCCTCGTAGTCAGATGATGT
>MJUT01007840.1:0-16491 GCA_002080005.1 Gigantidas platifrons
TGATAATAATGAATAAAAAAGAACGGACTTGAGATTTTATTATTATGTTTGCCCTCAACGCACCTCACATAATTATTTGATCACGTGATACTTTGTTTATGAAGAAGCGGTGCAAATGGAACAGACGAATTGTATGAAAATGCCTCGGGAATAATGGTACGTTTCACACGCCCAACATCCCTACGTTGACTCTTAAATGGCGTCGGGCATTGAAAATTGTAAAAACGATCACAATTAATCTTCTCCAGGAACCTACAGATCATAAGTCTTCCATTCAAAACAAATATCAAGTGGAACTTTTTTACCGGAAGTTTTAATGTGAACGAAGAGAACTTATGTTGGTATGGCGGTTTCGTCAGTTTTATCATTTGTTTTAACCATATTTTAAGGGTTTTATAAGAAATGATAGGAAAAGTTGTATCAAAATAAGAAATACTCCAGGAACTTCCAATATATTGAGTATGGTATCAAAAATTTGCTTGAACAACCCTAAGCGGTGTTTGGTGAAAAAAGAACTCAGAAAGTAAGTCCAGGTTTAATAAAAGATCAACACGGCCTCTTTTACTTCTTCAGCCGTTCATTGCTTAAGTACTACGATGACGTCCATTTTATTCAATATGGCGGTCGTATGCAAATTAGCAAAATGGGCTTGATTTTGCCATATGCGTCTTGAATAATGTAATCTTGAACTTTATTGTTTTTTATTTGTCAAATTGAATTGTGTTTCGTCTGATGTTGAATTTTTATGGTTTGTATTATAAGTGGTGATCGTCAGGATCACTTCAACAGTAATTCCAATTCACACCCGGATTTTAACGTTGTAATGCATGAAAATCGACATGGAGAAAAAACTCATTTTCTATTTTCAATTTCTAATTTGTCTTACCATTCGCGAGCACCTGGATTCACCCCCAGTTTTTGGTGAGGTCTGTGTTGCTGATCTTTTCAGTTTTCTGTGTTGTATATTTTGTTCTATTTGTCTTCGTCTTTTGTCTTCTGTACCTAGTGTTGCCAGTGTCTCCAGATTGTCCATTCTTGATTACCCCTTCGGTTTTCTCTAGGTTTAATAGGGGAAAATACATCTTTTATTTCACAACTGAAAATAAAATTGAAGCAGTAGCTTCCACTGTATACATACAGCTATGCCACTGTAATGCTAGTTCACTGAAACAACATTCCGCAATTAGATATGTCGCTCCTCTTGGACACATCGTGATTCTTATCCAACCAAAATTTGCTCTTATTCCTTTGTGCTGCGAACTTAGCGGATGGGAGCTCGAACACCACTCAGACTATACAACATTATGTGATCAAGTTTGTCACTGACTTGCGGCAGGTCGGTGGTTTTCTCCGGGTACTCTGGTTTCCTCCACAAATAAAAACTGACTGAAATATTGTTGAAAGTGGTGTTAAGCACCATAAACCAACCATGCATGATTACAACTACACAAAGGACAATCCACATCATTATAATAAAACACATGGACAGTGATACATAGATAGAAACACGTATATATTGAATACAACTCACAGTTAGACTGTGATATATAGTGGTGGCTATCATATTATCGGAAACAGTAAGAAAATACATTTTGAAGACCAAACTACAAAATATATACCGGTGAATTGGTGTGAAGTCTGGTAGAATAACTTGAAGATACAAAAGGGGTAATAATAAGACGTTAATTGAACAAGGGCAGACAATATAATGACCAACAATAAAGGACAAGGATACAAACAATTGGTCATAAGACGATACACATAAATCTAAAGATTGAGCAGCACTGGAAACCTCAGGTGAACTCTTGTGGTCCGGAAGGACTATTAACAAGATCCATTCCAACACCCGTTGTGTTACTCGCGTTAAGAATTTGAGAGAAACCAAATGCATCATTCTGATTATATCCGTTGTAATGATATTCTGTAACAGTGAACCCAGTTGTGAAGGAGACCCTAATTGTTTTGAAAGTGATTTAACCAATAGGAACCCTTGGTTCAGAAACTTCTTTGTTAGCAATAAAATGGAAAACAAAAAATACCCCATTGTCGGAACAGGTTCAACATCTAATAGAAAAATCGTAGAAACAGAGACAAAATCTATACCTCCTAGCACACATATAAATGACAGCACACTTTACTGGCTTGGTGAAAACACTTCAATAAGAAGTGGCGGAGTGAAACTAGTTTTATTGACCCAAACCTCCCCGCTTAGTGAAATGATGTGGTCATGCAAGTCTTTTCCGCATGTTTCAAAAATGCCAATCCTCAACTGCAGGCTAGGAGCCGTTTCATACTCCTTTTTTATGATAGGGTATTATTATCATTGTTGAAGACCCTACTGTGATTGAATGATTGTTGTTTAACGGCAACACAGCAATTGCGCAGCTATATTATGGCGAGAACAAGTTAATATTCAATGAGATTATGATGAGATCTGCTTAGTTGGGTTTTTATAGTGCTAGCTCACAGAAACAACAGTCCACGGATAGACACTCGGACACATTATCCTAATTTTGAACCAACCATTATTTGCTCTTTCTCCTTAATGCTGCGTGCTTAGCGGAGAAGCACCAAATATTAATTGTATAATCTTTGGTTTGATTCGATCGGGGCTCGAACCCACGATATATCACACTCGAGGCGAGCACGCTAACCATTACACCACCGATGCGGATTACAGTGATTGTGAAATTGTAAAACAATAATAATATCAACATTTGTTTTATTTACTTTTTGTTTGTAAATATATATAAATATATTCTAGAAATTAGAATATTTAAGGGGGCCCGGGTGGCTCTATGAGTTAGGTCGCTGGATCTAACAACTCATACAAGCCTATCACCAAAACGGCGTGGGTTCGCGCCCGGCTTTGTAAATTACAAAAAAGGGTGCACTCGACTCGCAACCGCAAGTGATAAAGTTTACCAGTTGCTTGCCCATGGTCGGTGGTTCTCTCCGGGTACTCCGGCTTCCTCCACCACTAAAACTGGTTGCCATGATATAGCTGAAATATTGTTGAAAGTGGCGCTAAACACCAAAAATCAATCAATCAAAAATCAATCATAGAATATTAAAAAATAGATTTGTTTTTACAGAACAAAGGTAAATCAAAATAATATTAAATCGTAAACATATACACACACAAGAGATATTTCTGTCTTGTCTCAACCATCTTAGAATACATTTTTTGTATAAAATGGACAGACTTGTTAATTTTGCTACACGTGTATAAAAAAAGTAAATATCTGCCCTATGTACTAAATCATCTGAATCTCACTCAGATATCTGATTTTAATCCCAACAGAATAATTGAAAATGGAATACATCAGTTTTAAAATACAACATAATGCCATTTAAAGGAGGCTTATATATGTTTCAACCGATTATATGAATACCAACTGGAATTAAATCAAAATCATGTTAAGTTATTTTTTTAATAAATGACATTTACCGGTAATGAACGCCGATGGGATTTTTCGGGAGGTAGAATAATAAAATGATTACGAAACACAATAATTCTGACTCTTATGTTATGTAAAAAAGTCAAATAATTGCAAACAATTGACAAAAGACAAAAGCTTCAATCACAGGCACTATGCTTAAATATTTCGATATTAAGACACAATAATTAATTGATTATCGTATTTATGGAGTCATTGCAGTGTAATATTCATATCACTGATGATTCTGTATAAGTGGACAATGTAACTAGTTAGCTTCAATAAAATATACAGAAAACGTTAATACATATAAAACTAACAATAACAGAACTAATAGTACAATTGACATTGATCCACAACAAAAATTACTTATATATATATATCTAAATTTTCATATTGTCATAAATATATTCCTTCTTCTTTGCAGCACCTGCAATAGAAACAAACATCTTCAACATAAAAAAAAATATACATACTATTAGATCCTATTTGACGAAAGAGGGTCGTGGACATATTATATTCTTGTTAAATTAACATATGTTGGGACAATTATGTAAATTCACATTTGTAGTATGTGGTGTTTATTCCATTGCTGTATCGGACGTACTTTATAGTGACCACAGTTCTGCTCCATTATGTTTCTTTCCATGACGAATATGTTTAATTTAGAGATCAGGCACAATGAAATGACCTTGGTGAGTCGCAATTTGATAGAAACACAATACTAGGAAAGACAGACTCACGTGTTATAGATATCCTGATGTACCAAACTTGGCGAACAGTGATAATATCACCTGATTCTAAATCATAATATAATTTTATCAACATCACAACGACTACTGAAATATGACTAAACAATTACTACCTGTTGATTGTATAGTCTGGTTGTGGTAAGTGCGATCTGTATTGTTGCTTGGTTGATATTCCTCGTAGATGTGAACACTGTATTGGAATATGAAAACATATATTATGTCCGAAATGATATAATAATTGTTTATTCATTGCTTCACGAATCAACATTCTATGTTTAAGATTTTTCTTATATTTAGTGATCACTTGAAAATGTAGTAAGGAGTATATGTGCCAATATATATAGATTATGTGCATAAATCACGATTAGTTGTGGTTCCACAATAAAAAGTATGTATATAAATTATGATTAGGCGTGGCTTCACGATAACGATTATGTATATAAATCACGATTAGTCGTGGTTCCACGATAAAGAGTATGTATATAAATCATGATTATGCGTAGCTTCACGATAACGATTATGTATATAAATCACGATTAAGCGTGGCTTCATGATAAAGAGAATGAGTATAAATCACGATTAGGGGTGGTTTAACGATAAAGAGTATGTATATAAATCATGATTAGGCGTGGCTTCACGATAACGATTATGTATATAAATCACGATTAGTTGTGGTTCCACGATAAAAAGTATGTATATAAATCATGATTAGGCGTGGCTTCACGATAACGATTATGTATATAAATCACGATTAGCCGTGGCTTCACGATAACGATTATGTATATAAATCACGATTAGGCGTGGTTTCACGATAAAGAGAATGTGCATAAATCACGATTAGGCGTGGCTTCATGATAAAGAGAATGAGTATAAATCACGATTAGGGATGGTTTCACGATAAAGAGTATGTATATCAATTACGATTAGGCGTGGCTTTATGATAAGTCGTATATGTATAAATCAAGATTAAGTGTGGCTTCATTTTAGAGAATATGTGCATAAATCAAGATTAGACGTGCCTTCACGATAACGAATATTTGCATAAATCATGATTAGGCGTGGCTTCCCGATAGAGAGTATGCGGATCAATCATGATTATGCGCGGCTTCACGATAGAGAGTATGTGTATAAATCACAATTAGGCATGGCTTCACAATAGAGAGAGCACCTATTATAATAACAATCATATAACAAGCAAGATAAATATAGGTATAATCCGCGGTCGGATAAAAAAAGACAATTGTTATTTACTGCTTCTCTGCTACGCAAGCAGTATTAAGGAATGAGATACAAATCTAGTTGACCCAGAGAGAGGACAATTGTGTTGAATGGAGTGACATGTCTAACTGCAGACTGTTGTGTAACTGACGTATTGGGTTAGTACAAAACATAACTTGTTCTCGTTTTTATATACACAGAGCTGACAATTAGCTCAATTTGCGTAAGACAACGCATGCCCACGTAATCAATTAATGTTTGCTTTATAAACAGTTTTCAAAAACAACGAAATTATTTTTTGTCTGGTAGATTATGCTTAAACAATATTTATAAATAACTTACTTCCTGTCTGTTTGGTTCTCGTGTTCGTCATTTGCTCCTGCATAAAAAAAGTGCACAAGCTAAATATAGACCAACAAACAAATTTTCCCTTTTTCATGAACCCGCCACATTTGATGCCAGTTCTTAGCCAGGACCTAGATTTTCATCGGTATGTCTTGTGTTCCTTGATTTGATGTCAGATGTGAGAGGTCATTAATTAGTACTCCCCGAAATGAATATTAAAGTTTTCCTGTCCGAATTAAATTCTTGAATTTATTTTCATATAATTCTAAATAAAAACCGAAATATTTACTGATCCGAAAAACAGTTTTGCTGGTCTTGGTCCACAAGACCGGTGCTCATCGTTAAGACTGTTATTGATATTAGTTGTTAACTAACTCTGTTCAAACTACATTTTCATAATATGATGTTTGTGCAATAACACGAATTTATTGAATATGGGAAACAATCCAGTTGAAAAATATAAATGTATCTATCAAATGATATTATCATCAAATGAGTGTTTATATATGTATGACAATCCATAAATACTTACCCATGTTTGTTTTGTTTAAAATATCATACTGATCTGTCACTACAGGATTACATGTGTTGAATTCAGTATAGTCCTGATCATTATTCCTACAAAACAATGTAATTATCGTAGCGATGTGTTTTAATGCATGACTTGATACAGGCTACATCTAACACACATAAACATAAACATACAAAGAAATATATTCTTTTTCATAGAATGTTCTTCATCACAATCGGAACGAATCAAGGACATGTTGGAAGGGTCTGATATAAGTACACAACAAAATACATATAGTTGATGATTGGTACACTGCTTTAGTCAAACTTGTCGACAAGAAATCATGATGTATAACATAGTCTACAGCAACAGAGAGACAGAACTTCTGTATCTTCAAACTTTTCTGACATAAAAGACAGAGCTTAGCGTAAGAATGACCACGACGATATAAAACTATATGTACACTGTGTCGTAGACTTTCACTGAATGTGCATGGTACAAATATCCTGGTGTATCTATATATAATCAGTATTATATATCTGGTGTTGCAGATTGATTAACAATGTTGTTGTATTTAGTAATTGGTTGATTCGTATTAACATTCACATGCTAATTCTGGTGGCACTCGGTATGACAATAATGTATCTGGCTCATTCTTTATTTCGTTGCCATTTATTGTTTTTTTTTTGTAGTAGTTTGAGATTTATTAGAGTATCATACTGAAAGAACAGTTTCAAAATCTAAGTGAAAAATCGTTGAAACAGAGACATAATCGATACCACTAACAAACACGTAAATGACCGCTCACTCTCCTGGCTCGGCACTTCAATAAATAGTAGCGACATTAAACTAGTGTGGTGGGTCGAATCATCCAATGATTCGTTCATGTAAGTATTTTACACATACTAGTACTTATGTTTTTTCACTAAGAAATGTAAAGATTTCATTTAAGATTTTAATTGGGGGAGAAAGTATCTTACACATGCGAGTTAAATGCCAGTCCCCAGATATAACTGAGCGAGCAGCATTGTTGCATAGAACATAGAAGTCGATTCTCTTAAATCACATAATATCTTCGTGACAAATAAAATGTCATAATATTAGTTCTATAAAAGAGTGCCGATGACTTTATCCGTAATTTAAATATTAGATAGTAGACATGGTAATGGAAGAAATAATATGGATACACAAGTCAACTTTAAACCAACATATAAATGTCAATATCAATTGTCGTTATCTGTACGCTACTAACAGGCACAATGAAATGAGTGTAATGAAACGTACCTCATTGGTGTTCTTTTCTGAAGTCGAAAACCTGCAAATGATAAATACATACAATTGTCAAAATATATTTACACTGAATTCGTCATAGTATAAATTGTACTACAATTAAAAGTTTTTTGCTATCTGGAGAGCTGCCGAATGTGAGAAATCTAAGATGTCAGGGCCTAGGGCAAAGACGTCCTTTCAATATTTTACCTATTTGATTAGGCCTGCTTAAACTGCGGTTAACTCAAAGTAAAGAGCACGATCAAGCCAATAAAACTGTAATGTATATTATTTTTTCCAAATTGACACGACTTCACCTGGACTGTTTTTGTGATATTAGAGTTATGTTTTGCGTCCTCGTGATTTATCGTTAAACTATCTGCAGTAAAAGAGGGACAACAGAAATATTGTGAAGCTGTTTACTCGCGTAGTGGCATAAATCACATATGGATTTTGAAAAACTCGAAAGATCTTTTGGATAACCTTAAATCAAGATCTTTCTCTCAAGTATCCTCCATCAAAACTTTTGATTTTTCAACTCTATATACCACCCTACCGCATGACAAATTAAAAACCCGCTTAAAAGAAACAATCCACAAAGCTTTCAGTCATAGAAACGATGGCTCAAAATTTGTTGTGTTAGGTTACAATTCCACATATTTTTCTAACAAAATTCAAAAAGGTAAAACATGCTACTCCGAGGAACAAGTGATCAGTATGCTGGAATTCCTCATCGATAACATATTTGTCTCCTTTGGAGGGACACTGTTTCAGCAGGTCGTCGGCATACCAATGGGAACGAATTGTGCCCCTCTTCTAGCCGATTTATTTTTATACTCATATGAGTCGGAGTTTCTTCGAAAACTTGTTAAAGATAAGAAGATTCATGAAGCTAGAGCCTTTAATTTCATATACATGTATATTGATGACGTTTTATCTATCAATAATTCTAGATTTGCAGAATTTCTTCCATCGATATATCCTCCAGAGCTGGAAATTAAAGAGACCACATATACAGCTTCATCAGCATTATTTTTGGACTTATACCTCGAATTTGACGACAGTGGTCAACTCATAAATTTTCCTAATATGTGCAGCAATATACCAGCTTCTCCTGCATATGGTGTTTACATCTCGCAATTGATTCGTTATGCAAGAGCCAGTAGCAATTATTCTGATTTCTTGAAGCGTCATCTTTGTCTGAAAAACAGGCTACTGGACCAGGGCTATACAAAAATTCGCCTTATTCGATCTCTTAAAAAGATTATATTCCGATATCAAGATCTGGTTGAAATATAGTCTGTCTCTGCAGATACAATAGTAAAAGATACATTTTCATATAGTGAAAATGTATAAAGATAAGGATTTGGTATACGTGGTTTACAATGTCAAGAATATTTTTTGTGAATGTGTGACGTAAAAATGCTTTTGACATTTACGGTCGTAATTAAAATACTTCAAAGGACTCATAGTTGATTGTGATGGTTCACGAGATATATTAGATACTGAGTTTGGTACTGTTTGACTGCTATTTTGTCTGTTTTTTCCAGTATTGTTGTAAATGCTGTTTAGTGACAACAGGAACCTTTGAACCGTAATGGAAGCGAGAGGTTGGCGCCGTAAAATCTGATTCAATCCACCATTTCTTTAGAAATGCCTGTACCAAGTCAGGACCATTGCGGTTTTCCAGTTTCCCGGTTGTTGACTGATTTTGTCTGTTTATTGATTTATGAGTTTTGAATTTCCCTTTGGAAGATTGCTCTGTGTTCAGTAATTTTGTTATTAACCTTATTTAAAACTTACGCCAGAAGACAACAAAAGACACGGCAAATATAATAGACAATAAACCAATGATCAAACAGGCAATTCCAGCTTTAAGCAGTCCACTTTGATCGCTTGATGTAGGTGATGTCAGGTATTGTCCTATAAATAGACACATATATTGATGTATCATTTTGATGCAAATCAATTTTTCTAATGGTAGCTGTTAAATGCCAATAACACAATATTACTACATAAAAAATATAAAATTTAAAACTCATGTGAGTAACGGTTTTATTCCCTGACATTTAGTCCTACAATAGTGTAAGAGGTATAGTTCATAGCAGGTGATATAGCAAATATATTGTGTTACACAATTAGAATATTCTACCTCAGTATCATTGCATAGAGTAAGCTGTAGTGTGTAATTTGAAAAAGACGATTTTTAAATAAAATATATAATGATGAGTACATCCATTAGAGTTATGTGTCTTAATCAAAATGACAATTTGGTGATTGATTGGTCTTGAACATCAACTCATCAGTATCACAGTTATATACTGAGAACAAGATTTCAACAAAAGATAATCAGATACTAGATACAACAGTGACACTCGGATACGCTAATGCTAGGATGCTTTGATTATCACAGAGAACAGAAGATATAATTCATACTTAATTATTGTCGTTTACGTGCATCGGTGGCGTAATGGTTACCGTGCTCACCTCGAGTGCGGTAGATCGTGTCAGTAATTGTTTGCAATTAGTCGTCTCAATTTTTAACATGTTACTGGCTTTTTAGTGGAATGTTATGAAAAGAACGCTGTTAGTGGGGTTCATGTTACTTGATTTTTAGTTTTATATGTATGTTTTGTAGATCGTTGTTTGTCCTTTTGTATGTTTTTTTCTTTTGGCCATGTGGTGTCTGTTCTTCGATACACGGATTCTGATTATCCCTTTGGTATCGTCAAGCTCTTCATTAATAGGAATCGAAACAAACAGAAGATGGGTGAATTTATTATAGAAAGAAAGAATTTTGAAGATCTTAACTTACTTTCACATGCCCAGCTGTCAGAACTAGACCCACTGCAAGAGGAGCCACCATTATAAGGTGACGGATAGGTACAGTATATATTACTTGTTTGTTGTCCATGACCAGTACTTGTTACTAAGCATTCTCCCCACGAGTTCCAACTTGTTCCACCACCATTTATTATGAAGTAAAAATTTGAATTATGACAAGATAGAATTAGAACACATAATATTAGTAATTGTTATCATTGGAAACCTTTCTTTTACGCTTTCGACTGAATGTATCTTGCTTTTAATGTGTTTTTCAAATGTCAGTTCATGTCGTTTAACAGTAACACGGGTGTCACTAGAGGGAGATGTAGTGCTAACCCTTCCTGTGCACCTGAGTTCACCCACGGTTTTTAGTGAGGTTCGTGTTGCTCAATCATTAGTTTTCTGTGTAGTGTTTTGTAGGTCATTGTTTGTTTTTAGTGTGGTTCGTGTTGCTCAATCATTAGTTTTCCGTGTAGTGTTTTGTATATCGTTGTTAGTTCTGTTTTACTATCGTACTTTCTGTCGTTCTTCGATTTTGTATTTTCAAACTTTTCTCATGGTATTTTGTTTGATTTATCATATCAAAATGTTATATTCTAGTCATTTTCAATTCCGTTTAAATTTGTATTGTATTTCAACATTTAAATGGAAACATATTTGATATAAGACGAGTTTGAAGATACCAAAGGTGTTATCAGAATCCGTATATATAAGAAGAACAAACAACACAATGGCCAAAAGAACAAAAGGACAAACAACGATCTACAAAACATACATATAGAAGTATATAAGTATGGGGATTAAGCTTTAAATCATTCATATTACAGAATGAAAGACATCAATAATGTAATGTAATTATTTGCGAACCCTCAACAAGAGAGTTGGAATACAATTAACCGGATTAACCCCTCCATATTTATGTCCCAATCCAGGACATAGATTTCCAGCGTCATATGCTGTCGTCTTTTTTTGTGTGTTTTCAGTGAGCCAAAGTGAGAGGTGATTTTTCGTTTTGTTGTTGCTCATCACTGTTTAAACTTTCTTTTCATAATTTAATTTAGAAAAAGAATTAAATTATTACTAACTCTACTTTCCTCTATTCATTATAATGTTTTCTTAATATAAACATCTTCCGAATGTATTCACAAGTCATTATTTGAAAAATTTGCAATTGGTCGCCACCATGACTTGGATGACCGTTATGGAATATCTGTGTCACAAATTACCACGGATGTGTTCCACTTGTCGTAAACACTTCCCGATCATTTCCTCATTCACGACTTATTACCGTGTTTGTAGCTAGATTAACACGACGGATGACACTTGTGGAACAGGAACTGCTTACCCTTCCGGTGCACCTGAGTTCACACCGGTTTTCAGTGAGGTTCGTGTTACTCGATCTTTAGTTTTATGTGTATGTTTTGTAAATCGTTGTTTGTACTTTTTGTGTTGGCCATTGTGTAGTTTGTTCCTCTTCGATATACAGATTCTGATTACCTCCCTTTGGTATCTTCAAACTCGTCTTGATATATTGAAAATTCCTACTGATCACCTAATTACTGAAGCTCTGATTTTTTGGTGATATCGGTTGATTGATTGATTGATTGATTAATTGATTGATTGATTGATTGATTGATTGATTGATTGATTGATTGATTGATTGATTGCAAGTCACTGACAAAGTTTATCGCATAATGTGGTATCAAGTACATCCCGATGAGAGGGATTCGAATTTACACCTTTAGTCAAGATATGTACTTATTGTACAGGTAGATGTTAATCCAACTGTCATGCGATCTTTGTTCCACAATGTTCCAGACCCCTTATTAGAAAATTATAAGTACGAAGAGCTTAAATAATAGCATATCCATCGAGAAAAGAAAGAACACACAGAACAAGATTATTGGGTAATAAGCAATGACATCAATATGAATACAGTTATTTTGTTGCCGTCAATATAATCTTAGGAAAAAGCAAATACATTAAAATTACATTAAAAAAAGCCCCCCAAAAAACATATTAGGTCAGCTAATTTCATATTATATTTACATTTCGGAAGCACTCTTTTTCAAAAACTTCTATGCGGTTAAGTTTTATGTCATTTTTAAGCTTTTAAAGGATTAGTAGCTTGAACTGTGGCACATGACGTAGTTAACATATACAAGCTGCTCGCAGTGGGAAAAAGATTCAAAAACTTTACCGTGATTGTCAATCAACTTTGGGTGTGTATGGTTTCATAGTTTGATCATTATACTGTTATATGTGAGGATAGGAAACTGGGAGAGAGAAGGGAAGGGAAGACATACCTATTTGAAACATCATCTTTCCAATTTCTTCTTTTTGTTCAGTATCAAAAAAGATAGTGCCTGTCCATTTAACAACCAAATTATCGCCTTCGATCACAGGACGAATGAAAGATGCGCATATTGGCGGAGTTTCATCAGCTAATATTGGTCCTAACCAAATAGTTCTCTCTAAACTTGCCCGATTCTGGACTTTTATAAAAACATATACTCTTTCTTCTCCAATCAAGCTAGGATGTCGCTGAATGTATTTTGTATGATCGTTGACTTTTAGATATGTCATTAGATCTGGTGAACCTATGGAAGTTATATCTCTTCCAAAACCAATGTATATATTTTCAATCTGGCTGTGGTCTTCCGTTATATCCCAAGAGATTTCGATGAGGTCTGATGGTGTATAAATCGTATTATTTCTATACCTTTCAAGCATATTACATAAAAATGAGGAAACATCACCACTTTCTGCTTTGTTTTTCATTTGTTCCGGTAAAACACTTAATATTTCATCATTTGGCTCATTTTCACAGATATGGAAGCACGTATCACCGATTAGTTTAATTTTACTCGTATCCTCTTTAATTAGCCAAGTTTTGTTGTCATGGCAACCGATAGATTGAACTGTCTTGGCATTCTTAATCCTCACGTTGCTTACATTCGGAATACTCTTATCTAAGGAGACTCCATCAGAACATACCGGTTTGGAAGGACTCATCGCGTAATTGTAGGCTATTACAGTAACAAAATACTGTCCAACACCATCCGGAAACACAGTTTTAAGAGAATAGTTGGAGGATTCTTGTACGATTGAATCATTATATTGACCCGGTTTGAAATCTTTCAAATCATAAAAGCATTCTCTTCCGAGTGCGATTCTGTAGATTTTTATTCCACTCTCGTGGTCAATGAAGCCATGCCAATGAACTGTGATATCATCAGAACTCGTATAATCAATATCCGGATTTCCTATCGGGCCTTCTAATACAATACCAACTTCCGGTGGAGACTCATCAACCAATATGTCTATATGTTCTATTGCAACAAGGTGTGCAGTATTTGTTACTTCAATTGTAAAGAAATACCTTCTATTGTGATTTCCTGTATGTTTATCGATGGTCTTTAATTTCGTTAAATCGGCTACATATGTTGTCCTAGTACAGTTACCAATTATCGGACAGTAGCAATCTATATTATTTACACATCCATCCTAGAATTACAGACAATACAATAGCAAGAAGGAAAAGAACAAAAGTAAAAAATATAATCAACAACGCAATACACAGACAACTAACGATGGAGCAACACGAACCCCACTAAAATCCAGAGATTAATTAAGTGCTTTGAAATATGGTGCTTACATCTCGCAATTGATTCGTTATGCAAGGGCCAGTAGCAATTATTCTGATTTCTTGAAACGTCATATATACCTGAGAAACAGGCTACTGGATCAGCAGCTCTTTTCACAAAAATTCGTACGATAAAAAATTGTCGTAAGTGTAAAACTAAGATTAAAAAGAGTTTCACAATAATACTTACGATAATCTTAAGTGTAAAAATAGTCCTAACTTTTCGTGTAAAACTACCCTGTCGTAAGTGTAAAATGTTTATCTTAAGAGAAATAGTTGTCTCATCTTTTATCGTAAGTGAAAAAATTCGAAAACAAATCTGGTTAATTCTTTTAATTTTATATTTCAAATTGGGAATGATCGACAATCGAAAAGACTACTAGCAAACTTGGTAAACATTCTTCTTTTTATTATTATTACCTTTTATTTAAAAAAAAATGGAATACGGGATGTTCTTCTAGATATCTACAGTCTCCGCTTACAAACGTTTTGTATGAACAGTCGCTTTAGGACTGGAAGTTTCTGGATCCAATGATTTCATTTTGATTTTGCTTTATATTAGTAATATAATTTATTAATTTCTGGCAACTTCGATGATCATCGAACACTCTGGCAATACATAAACTTGTGTACATTCTTCTGTTATATTAATGTAAATATATAACAGGGATATTTATTCGTCTTCGTGATTGATAGATGATAAACACATCTTAATTTGGGTTATCTCTGAAAAATCCGAATAAATTTTCATCAGTAAAAGAACAAGTGTTTAATTTTATGTGGGATGGGAATAATTGAAAAAAGGGGGGTAAATATTTTGCTGACAAATAACCGATAAAATGAATTATATGAATAGGTTTTTTTTCACATAATTCTACTTAAAGTAACCATGCATAGATGGTGACGCACAACATCAAGTAATGATAATTATTATAAATCATTTTAATGTACATGCATTATAAATGTTCCTTTATACGAAAATCATACCCGTTCATATTTTGTGCAGTTATTGGTGGCCGATTCATATATTAGATACAAATTCAATATAAACATACAAACACATCATAGCATAAACAACTGCTTATAAATCGGTGCCGGGGATATTTTATAGAATAATTTTAATTAAAAAAAAATGTTTTGTTTTGCTATGGAAATGAAACTAGGTTACTAAGAAAGATGGTTTATGGTGTTTAACTCCCCTTTCTGCAATATATCGGTCAGTTTTATTGGTGGAGAAACTGGAGTAATCGGAGAAAACCACTGACCTGTCACTAATCACTGACAAACTTTATCACATAATGTTGTATCGAGTACACCTAAGGAAGAATTTGTATCGTAAGTGTAATTTTAGTCGTAAGATTAAAATTTGTCGTAAGATAATCTGTGTGAAAAGGACTTAGGAATTGTCGTAAGATAATCTTAAGTGAAAAAGTTAGGACTATAGTTACGAATTTTTGTGAAAAGAGCTGCAGGGCTATGAAAAGATTCGCCTTATTCGATCTCTTTAAAAGTTTATATTCCGTTACCAAGATCTTGTCGAAAAATATTCTGTCTCTGCAGAGAAGATAATAAACGATGGATTTTCATAAAGTAAAAATGGAAAATGTATAGAGATAAGGATTATAAGTAATCATGGTTTAGACATGACGACATTCAAATTGTGTAAGAAGATGATCGTTTACTGTTTAGTTAAACCGTTCTGCAGACACGATAATAAACGATGGATTTTCATAAAGGACTGCGTTGACTACTATTATACCTATTTTGTCCCAATATTGTTAAAAATGCTGTCAAAGTGACAACCGGAACCTTTTAACCGTAATGTAAGCGGGAGGTTTGGCGCCGTAAAATCTGATTCAACCCACCATTTCTTTGGAAATACCTGTACCAAGTCAGGGCCATTGCGGTTTTCCCAGTTGTTCGGTTGTTGACTGATTTTGTCTGTTTGTTGACTTATGAGTTTTGCCTTTCCCTTTGAAAGATTGCTCGCTGTTCGGTAATTTTGTTATTACCCTTATATAGTAAGCAGTTTCAGCTCCACTAGTGGCACACGTAGTGGTACTCTTGTTACAAATCCTGTTGTCATGAATGCGGAAAGGCCCGGATTGTGATGATTATGACAAGTCATGGTGGCGACCGTAAAACTTTCGAAGTTATGCCTTCATCGTAACCCTGGGTTCCGTGGCTTTCCTTTTAGCAACAACCCTCTATCAAAGAAATGATATCGTCTCCCGACTTTTGACCTTGAGCATGTCTGATGAAGGTTACTCAAAAAACGCGTCTTGCGCACTAAATTTGATATCTACATTTTCAGTGCGTTCATATTTTTCCATGGTTTAATTGTTGCTTTCAGTATAAAGTCGTAGAGAAATTAATAAATGGACTGTCCATTTTTGATTGCCCCTTTTGTATTCTCTAACGTTTATTTATAAAACATTGATCGAAGAAAGTACATATATATATATATATATATATATATATATA
>MJUT01007840.1:17894-29132 GCA_002080005.1 Gigantidas platifrons
ATACAACATCATGTGATAAAGTTTGTCAGCGACTTTCGGCAGGTTAGTGATATTCTTCGGGTACTCCGGTTTCCTCCAACAATAAAACTGCCCCACCACGATATACCGGTATCTAAAGCGTTGTTTACGTTAAACACTATAACCAAATCCCTATATTTGTAAGAATACCCCATGAACAATTCTGGATCTCTGGATTTCTGGATTTCTGGATTTCTCAACATTTATATATTGACAAAGACGTCTGTCATATTGAAGAAACACATATTCATACATTTATTAGTGAAACCCCACATGGCGGTATGAAAATAAGATCTCGTTTCTCCACTGCAGAAAACAACACGGTTAATCTTGTTGTGCAAGAGGGAATAAATTTCATTCTCCCTTCGGAGGGTATACATGCCTCGTATGGGAGAATGTTACCATTCTTGAACATAAAAACCAACTTAGAACAACTACTAATGAGTAACAATAGTCGTTTATGTCAATATTTAAATTTCAAATATTGAGAGTAAAGGAATAAACTTTCAATATATTAAAAAATATAAGAACAAAACATTACATTCAAGTTTTGATTTTCAAATTTGCTTGTTAATAAAATAAATACAAATTGTTCACAACATTTTAGTATTGAACATTATTCAGAGTATGAGATAAGTAAAAGAGTTAATTACTTTTCTCCGTTTGTTAGAGTCTCACTGTTCCGTACAATAACTTTATCATTAATGAAAGTTGGCGCAGGTTGGTGTAGCTGAATCTTTTTTCCCGGCACATTTTTTTCTACTCCTATAAAAATAAAATATTTTTCTCATATTATTGTATATCGAGATTAAAACAGGTGTGTAAATATTTGTGTTTACCTACAATTATTTTACAACAATGTCCAAGTTATATTCCGGTGCACCTGAGTTCACCCCCTGTTTTTAGTTTGGTTCTTATTGATAAATCTTCAGTGTTCTGTGTAGTGTTTTGTAGATCGTTGTTTGTCATTTTGTTCGTTTTCATTTGACCATTGTGTTCTCTGTCCTTTGATTGACGGCTTCTGATTACCACTTTGGTATCTTTTGACCATTGTGTTGTCTGTCCTTTGATTGCCGGTTTCTGATTACCACTTTGGTATCTTTTGACCATTGTGTTCTCTGTCCTTTGATTGACGGCTTCTGATTACCACTTTGGTATCTTTTGACCATTGTGTTGCCTGTCCTTTGATTGACGGATTCTGATTACAACTTTGGTGTCTTTTTACCATTGTGTTGTCTGTCCTTTGATTGACGGCTTCTGATTACCACTTTGGTATCTTTTGACCATTGTGTTTTCTGTCCTTTGATTGACAGTTTCTGATTACCACTTTGGTATCTTTTGACCATTGTGGTGTCTGTCCTTTGATTGACGGCTTCTGATTACCATTTAGGTATCTTTTGACCATTGTGTTGTCTGTCCTTTGAATGACGGCTTCTGATTACCACTTTGGTATCTTTTTACCATTGTGTTCTCTGTCCTTTGATTGACGGCTTCTGATTACCACTTTAGTATCTTTTCACCATTGTGTTGTCTGTCCTTTGATTGACGGATTCTGATTACCACTTTAGTATCTTTTCACCATTGTGTTTTCTGTCCTTTGATTGACAGTTTCTGATTACCACTTTGGTATCTTTTGACCATTGTGGTGTCTGTCCTTTGATTGACGGCTTCTGATTACCACTTTAGTATCTTTTCACCATTGTGTTGTCTGTCCTTTGATTGACGGATTCTGATTACCACTTTGGTATCTTTTGACCATTGTGTTGTCTGTCCTTTGATTGAAGGATTCTGATTACCACTTTGGTATCTTCAGACTTTTTATGCCATTATAACTTTCCTCACCTTGATTATGGAATTTATTTTGCACAATTAATACGTTCCGCTCGAGCCTCCAATGGCAGTTTTCCAACTGAGTATTAAACTTTTAAATCAAGGTTTTTTTTTAAAGAATTGTCTCGTTTTCAATTAAAAAAATAATAATGAAAACGTATCAAATTTGGGGCGCACGAAGCATTTCACCCATCAATTCGTGTCGCTTAACAGTAACATGGGTGCCACTAATAGGACAGGTAGTGTCATATTACATTTTCAAATATCAAAGGATGTTTGTGTTACTAGTGAAGCAGAAACTACTCACCCATCCGGAGTTCCTGATTTCACCACCGATTTTTAGTGGGTTCATGTTTCTCAGTCTTCAGTTCTCTATGTAGTTTTTGTTTTTTTAGACCATTGTTTCTTATTTTTCTTTTGGTCATTATATTTTCTGTCCTTCAATTTAAATTTCTGATTACCCCTTTATTATCTTCAAACTTATCTTTGAGTAGGAAGCGTCTAAAGATACCAAAGGGGTAATCAGAATCCGTAAATCGAAGAAGATCAGAAAACACAAAGGTCAAAATAAAAAGTACATAAGGACAAAACAACGATCTACAAAACATAAAGCTAAAGATCAAGTAACACGAATCCCACTAAAAACCGGTAAATATTAAGTAAAAAGCTATAGTTTATTTTAATTACTAGCAAATCTACAATCGTTCAGGAACCATACGATGTATTTTATTGAATTATCTTAACAAAACGAAAGTAAGTTGTGCGAAACTAGCTCCATTCTAAAATGCGAGCTGTTCAAACATGAAAGTTATTGTGTTGGATGTAACTCTTCAAACCACCTGTTTTTAGACATTGACAGAAAAAAGACATTATTATTATTATGATTATTATTATTATTATTATTATATATTACATACCTGATATAGAAACCTTTCTGATACGAATGACTACATCTGTTACTCCAAAAAGTTCACTTGACACGAAGTTAGGTCGGCTAGACTTATAAGGCTCCTTGATAATGATGCTTACATTTGCCATCAACACAGCTTTGAAATGACTAACTTGTAATCTGCCATACATGTTGTGCTGCAATGAACATTCTGGGGATCCTTTATTTGACCATACCTCACCACTTCCGTTTCTACCGACGATCCTTGTTTGACAACTTTCTATGGATGGTGTAGAAGTTACTATGGTAATAAAAACATGATTTATCAAATAACGATTGTCGCGTCCGTTATAATTTTCAACTTAAGAAAACGATGTACATTTAGTTTTTACTCCCATTGTTTTGTAGTGGGTTCATGTTTTATATGATGTTTATATGTATTTAGCTATATTAGTGTTCAACATGATTTCTATATCATATGATGTTAGAGTTGTTCAACAGTAACAAGACGAGTGTCACTAGTGAAAAAAGAGCTGCCTACCCTTACAGAACATCTAGTGTCTCTCCATTTTTGTGAGTTTCATATTTTCAATCTTTGGTTGATTATGCAGTATTTTGTTCAGCATTCATTGTCTTTTTTTTTTCCTTTTTCGTTTTTCTTTCTGTCATTTTCTTTTTTGTTCTCTTCGAATAGTGGCTTCGTGATATCTTAAAAAAAATATTCCATGCATTTTTGAACAAAAAATATATAGAACCCATTGTTGTATTGGATATTTATCAATTTTACGGCACTGTACTGCTATAAAATAACCATGAATGAGAACGAAGTAGAAATATCGTACTATACAATACAATTGTAGATATCTAATTTCAGCATTTCTGTAATAACCATCAGGTATGATCAAGGTATAAATTTCAATTTTGCAAGTACTCATTTTCATCTTTAAAAAATATATATATATTCGCCACATATTGTATAAATTTAGATAGCTATCATGTATGGCAATTTGGTAGGAATCGTATTGACCCTGATGGACGTGAGCAAATTAAAATATTAATGATTTGTCTTGAAGGATTGTACAATTACTACATGTACTACATGTTTGTGCATGTAAGTAATAATAAACTTTATGTTGGCTCCATTTACCTCCCTTTAAACGTTTGAGTTACTTATTTCCGTCACTATCGTGTCAAGCCAGGACATGGATTTCCAACGTCACGGACTTGAAGTGATAGCTCATTGATCGTGTTGTTGATATTGATGGAAATGTTGATCATCACTGTTTAAAATTTCTTTTCATAATTATAATTTTTTTTTATAAATTTGCATGTGTCTGTATTTATGCTTATTTGCATCTTAAGTCATGCTTACAACTTACACTGACATATTGCAGTTGAAAAGTTCTTAAATGATTTGAAGCCTTCCATGCAGCTACAGCTAGGGGCATATCCTGTCGCACAGTTACCAGGCCAACACCAACGGTCTAACCATGAACAGGTTTCTGCAAAATTTAAATAATATTATAGAAAAACAAACCAATGCGAGTATAATTGCTAACTTGCTCCAAGGTTGAAGTGATCATGAACTGGTTGACCGTTATAAACTTTTCATATCTCAAATGACCATGGATCTGTTTCCGCTTACGTTAATATCAATACTTTAATCAGCGGAAGGTTGAACTTAACACGACGGGTGCCTCTAGTGGAGCAGGAACTGCTTACCCTTTCGGAGCACCTGAGTTCACCCCCGGTTTTTAGTGGAGTTCGTGTTACTCGATCTTTAGCTTTATATGTATGTTTTGCAGATCGTTGTTTGTCCTTTTGTTCTTTTATTCTTTTGGCCATTGTGTTATCTGTGTCTTCTTCGATATACGGATTATGATTACCCCCTTGGTATCGTCAAACACTTCTTAATAGAAACCAAAGCAAACTGAATTTATTATAAAATGCATTTTGCAGATCTCAACTTACTTTCACATGCCCTGATGCCAGTACTAGATCCACTGCAAGAGTAGCCACCATTGTAAGGTGATGGATTGGTACATGATCTATACCTTCTTTGTTGTCCACCACCACTACTTGTTACCAAACATTCTCTCCACGAGGTCCAACCTGTCCAACCACCGTTTACTATGAAGTGAAAATTTGAATTATGACAAGACAGAATTAGAACACTGTCAGTAATTGTTATTATTGGAAACCCTTCTTGTACGATATCAAATGTCAACTCGTGTCATTTAACAGTAACACGACGGGTGTCACTAGTGGAACAGGAAGTACTAACCCTTCCGGAGCACCTGAGTTCACCCCATGTTTTAGTGAGGTTCGTGTTGCTCGATCGTTAGTTTTCTGTGTAGTGTTTTGTAAATCGTTCTTTGTCCTATTTTTCTTTTGACCATTGTATTATCTGTCGTACTTCGATTGTTGCCGCTTTGGTATCTTCAAACTTGTCTTATGTTATATTGTTACATTTATCATATCAAAAGCTGTATATTCTAGTCATTTTAAATTCCGTTTAAATTTGTATTGTATTTCAACATTTTATTAGAAATATCTTTGAAATAAGTATGGGTGTTTGCTTTTAATCATTCATATTACCGAATGAAATACACGTTAGAGAATACCGAAGGGGAAATCAAAAATGGGCAATTCAGAGAAACGGGCAACATTTGGTACACAAGTCGGAGAAAACAAAACAAACACACAAACACAAATAACGAAAATAAGACATGACCCCTCCTACAAACAACTGGAGGCAAAGACTACCGAACATGGGAAAATCGTAACGGATATCACAATCGGAACAAGGTCAACAAGATATAAACATTATACATGAATGAGAGAGGAATTGGACAACGAGGCAACGACTTTTAACTGTCAATATATAAGAATACAAAATCAGCATTTTGTAGATGCTGCAATGCGTCTTTTTTTTTTTAGCAATCTAGAAAAGTGGTATTTAACGTGCAAGAGGTATTGGTTGCATATATTGAGATAGCCTTATGGTGTTTAACGCCAATTTCAGCAATATTTCAGTTATATCATGGAGGTCAATTTCATTGATGATGGAAGGCGTGGTACTCGGATAAAACCACCGAACTGCTGCAAGTCACAGACAAACTTTATCACATATGTTGTATCGAGTACACCTCACCATGAGGAGGAGTTTATCATATATCTTAGAATATGATAAATATTATGATCATTGGGTAATAAGCAATATTAGTATACCTCATATATTAATTACCATAAATAGATTAATTTGATTGGACAATAGGTAAAAATTAGAACACGTGATCACATAGGACAAAAATCATATTCCGTGAAATAAATATCATATTCCACCATTTCGGAAGCATCGCGGGTTTTCCCGCCAGAGTTATCGTTCTTTGACAGGAAAACGTTAGAGGCACTCGGAACGCATCATTTGCATGCAACCGTTACAATGTGGTTTTAAAATATCTGAGACAACGTTCCAATGGACTTAGAATATGTTTGCCAGCAGTATTGTACATATTTATGTGTTTTCTTGGTTTCATTCGGTATAATAAAACATTTATAGCATGCGGGTACAGGAAATGCCCTCGGGGAATATGATACTCTTGGGTGAATAAATTGTCATATTTCCCTCACCAGCATACAATAAATGTATAATATCAATATGAATACAGGTATCTTGTAGCGGTCAAAATTATTACAGCAGACATTTACATTAATAAAACAAAAGCAAAAACCCTTATCCGATTCTGGTTATCCTGCTTAGGCCCTTTGGTTTATTTGCTTCCACAAACTTTTACATTGGCATTCCAGTCTTTTGATTATGAGCATACATCATCAAGGTGACTCTAGAAACGCAGTCGTACACACTAAATGGGTTTTCTACGTTTATATTACTAACATATTTCTTTGAAATCAGTAAAAGTCGTTAAATTCTTGATTTTTTTTTACCTTTCGGATCAAACCAAACGACTATAAAATGTCTATATGTGCTGCCTCTTTACAGTGCACGCAGTATTAAGGAGTATGAATGCTTGACTTGGAATCAGGATAATGTGGTGACATGCATTTTCATATCTGATTGTTGTTTCAGTGAACTAGCACCATAAAGACTCAAACCAAGCGTGTTGATCTATTACAAAGTGAATATCAGCATTTCATCGAAATACAGCTTGCTGAAAAGTGTTCACTTGGTGTTAAACAGAAATCAGTCATTGTACTATATAGAAAAATACTTTGCGAGAATAGTGTGTATTACTATTGTTAGCATTGGTTTGTATCAGACTATTGTATGCCAATGATGTATCAGAGTATTGTATCACAATGTTGGTTAAAAATGTTGTATCAGAATGTTGTATCACAATGTTGTATCTACATTTTGTATTATAATGTTGTATCTACATGTTGTATTAGAATGTTGTATCAGAATGTTATATCAGAATGTTGTATCTACATGTTGTATTAGAATGTTGTATCAGAATGGTGTATCTACATTTTGCATTAGAATATTGTATCAGAATGTTGTATCTACATTTTGTATTAGAATGTTGTATCAGAATGTTGTATCTACATTTTGTTTTAGAATGCTCTATCAGAATGTTGTATCAAAATACCAGCCAACATGATTTAATCGTTCGTACATGGTATATATGTTGATAATTACAAACTAACCTTTTTTACATGCAACTTGAAGATTATCTATATGTCTAAAGTTGTAATTAGTAGTGTCACAGCCTTGTGAGCAGGACATCTTGCCACATTTATAACTCGTCATGTATTCATGCTGCAATGTACATCTCTATGTTTTTTATCTTATGTCGACTTTAATAGAACTGATAAAATGAAAAACAAAAATCACACTTTCGGAACATTTCCGAAATTCATATAGAAAATTCGTTGAGGGAGATGCAACATCGATACCTCTAACGCATAAGTACACGAACGCTCACTTTAATGGTTTGGTACAAGCACTTCATTGCAAGGTGGCAGTGTTAAACTAGTTTTATGTAATAATTTCGAGATATTTATATTTTCAATAAAAGTTTCGCAACTATATTTTTATATGCATTTTATATATTTAATAATGCTAGCTTGTAAAGATGTACATCTTTTAATTATGTACATAATACAATTAAGATGTTCTAATGAATTTAAAATATGTTTTAGACAGTATATATTGCCACTGTAATTGAACGTTAGGGAAAACCAAGTGGGCAATCATGAATGGATAAACCAGAGACATTGGCAACATAGGGCACATAAAACACAGTACGAAGACAAATAAAAGGCACACACAACACAATACAGAAAGCTAAAATAATGAGCAACACAGGCCCACCAAAAAACTGGGATGGACCATGGTTCAATATATATAGTGAAGTCATCGAGTACCATTGGATTACCAATAGTCTGTTGAAAACCCGTCTACCACCAAACAAGACCAATATTTTGTCGATCACAACAACTAACATTTGAATGATCTCATCCAGTATATATTTATTGTTATATTTTTAATTGTTTTTTACAAAGTACTTCCTGAATTAGCTTTCCTAAAAATGCATTTAAATCATGAAAAGGAATATATACATACAATATATCCATATTGTCGTAAAGTATCAAAATTGCTGTACGAGCTTTAGAGAAGGGTAGAAAAGCGAAACTCTGGCGAGCTTTTATGTCCTTTTTTCCAGCGTGTGCAAATTAATTGTATGTTGTCCGACAACGTTCTCATATTGTGTGTATCCTGCAATGTAAAAAAACCCAAAGCAACTGCTAAAATGTCTTAAAATGAGCAAAACCAACGTCATTCTAGTAGATTTTATGGTGTCCTCTGTGGCATCCGCTCTTATACTGTTTCTCAACGTCGCTCAACATGAATCAGGTGCTAGAAAAACTATATCTTGGTCAGTGACCGTATATAACAAATATATATCCAGTCAATGCAATTCGACTGCCCAAATAGAACCAGTACAGCATATATATATATTCAAGCTATTTCATAACTGATTACTTATTTGTACTCACTGAACGTTCGGTATCGTGAAAGGTTTCAAGCATTTCCTCTAAGTAGCATCCTTCATTGCACTCTTCTCTTACACTTCTTTTGTGTCGTTTCAGAAATGTAACTGCGTGCTTTTTGTCAGTGTATGGTGTGAATTCATTCTCATCTGCAAAATATATAAGATGAGAAAAAATTAAAGGAGAATATTTATTTATTAATCCATATATAATGCATATGCAGATTATTTTTGGAATATTGCTGCATATAAATGGAAGGTTGATAATGAGAAAATTCAATTAGTTTCTTTTGTCGTAAAGTTTCGATCTTATTTGACCTCCGCTGTTGACTTCTAGGTGTCGATCAAACCATGAAACTGACCTAGTTGTATATGTAGTATCATTATACGGTATTTTAATTTTAAAGGTCAATGCGAAAATGTGGTCAACATAGTCACAAAACGTTGAGTTATTTAGTAAGCGGACATCTACTGTATATAGCGGAACGTGAAATTAAAGAACCGTGCCAATCGTTTTCTAACCAACACATAGAACCACATTCATTTACAAAAAAGACATGTTAACCATATTTAAGTGTTTTTATTATACTTCAGCAATTCTAATAAAATATAATACTACTGTGGATGATAATACCAATGATTTATCTGTCTAAGAAATACTCACGTTGTGTAGCATTAACACACACAATGGAGACTTCTGAAATACAATAACAGATACATGATTTGTCTTATTATTTAAGGCATGGCGTGTGGTGAATGTCCTTAACGTCAGACAAGCATAACACAATTGACACTTGTTTCGCGCCCCATTAGCTGCCGCAACGTTTATGGTTAAAAGACACAATGTTCGGGGGTATCAGGAGTCAGTTCATTTCCCGTCTTTGACCCACAAATACGTATATGGTAGTCATTATACAGCTGAAGCATTGCTGAAAGTAACGATAATCTCCAATGATCACAACAAGTTTTCTTTCTTTTTGTTTTTCTTTTGGTTTGGCTTAGAAGAAATGTGTGTCTGTTTCACTTACATGGAAGTGTCTGTTATCCACTCATTCCTTATTTGATATCTGGTTTATTTCGGTTCACTAATGCTGGTTTGTCTATCTCTATTTATATTTATATTTCACCTTTGGTTATATATATTCACACATGGTTACTTTTTAAACGTTATGAACTCCTTCCAATTGGCATCTTAATTTTATCGATTTGCCAAATATTATATCTAAACTGTATTATTTTCGCTTTTCATATATTTTATTGTATTTGTATACATTTTTGTAGTAATGTGCGTGATAGAGAGTTAAATATTTATTCTAAAACATATATACAGTCCTTCCAATTAGTCTAATCATTTCAACTACATATTAAACTGTCGGTCTTTCTTACTATTTACCTGATGGGAGCACTTTTTCTGTATTTGTAAACTCCCACTGTGGTGTCAGGCACAATGATAACAGTATGTGTACAATTAACTCCCCAGTATTTAGTGTTCTTGGAAACCCCCTATCTGGGTAATGTAAAACTACGCATGGCTTAATAATTACAAACATGCCCAGATATAGCGTTTATCGACAGAAGTGAAGAGTACAGCTCAAGCTATGGCTTTTTCACACTCATCTTAGCGTATAAGTAATGTTTATTATTTGGGGACCACACAGTGACTGTGAACCGAAGAATTGCAATATAAATCGTGTCTAAGTGTAATGTAATTATTCGCTTTTGCTCATTGTCATCCATATCCATTCTTACTAGGAACAGTCGTGGTCGTGATCGTATGGTAGTAGAATTTACAACTACCTATGCAATCCATGCCTGTCACCACTAAAGTTGTGAGCTCCAACCCCGTTCATGGCGAGTTGTACTCGATACAATATCGTTTGATAAAGTTTGCGAGTGATTTGCGACAGGTCGGTGGGTTTCTCCGGGTACTCCGGTTTCCTCTACCAATAAATGTACCGCCTTGAAATAACTGACATATTGTTGAAAGTGGCATTAAAAACCATAAACCAAACCAACCTTTTTTACTACAAAATTGATCCTGATTTGTGTAATTGTGCTATAAAATATCAGTTAAGTCGGTTAAGGGGGTACCATACACTACAGGGAGATAACTCTTTAAGATCAGTTGAAAGTTTTGATCATATGATGTTTGTATGCAGATTTCAAGCATCTCGGTGATCAAAACCACAGAGAGAAAAGCTGCTATGTGACTAGTGAATTTATAGCTCTGAGTCTGTTGGTTGGAATTTGTAAAAATTTTGATATTTATTACAGTGGATATATCCAAACACACTGCCGAAAAATAAAAAAGTTAAAGAGCAGACCAAATTTTACCTGAAATGTATGGTACCACCTTAAGTAGTTACTTACCTGCGAAGAAGAGGAAAATGATACATGTCATCAAACCCATATCTTATGTCTAAAACATAATACAGTCTAACATTAAACAACATACAAGCAGGAGAGAGAGAGAGAGAGAGAGAGAGA
>MJUT01007840.1:29217-62394 GCA_002080005.1 Gigantidas platifrons
AGAGAGAGAGAGAGAGAGAGAGAGAGAGAGAGGGGAACAATTCACGCTATGGCGAATTCATACATTGCATCTATCCAAATCAACTTGAGATACAGAATACTGCTAACACCGGAGTTCCATTCCATATTTTAAGATTCAAATTGTGCAAACACCATTCTTTTAATTTTCCAAATTCGACTGTTCCTAATGTATGTTATAACATCAAATTAGCCCATGAATATAAGTATCCAAGCTCTAGACCCTATCCAATGTGTTTTAGATAGACGCGTTACTGCTTTCCAACAAGACAATAGAGCAAGAATTTCTAATTATGTGATCAACGCATATTTTACGGTCGATTTCTTCAATTGGTTTATCGATACCAAAATATATGTTCCCTAGTCATAACATTATCTCAACGCTCTTACTCTATTCGGAAGTTATTTCCTAAATTTTGAATATGGGTATAATCATGGGTGAAACTAGTGGAGCAGGAACCGCGTCATCTTTCCGGAGCTTCCGATATCACCATCGGTGTTAGTTGGCGTTAGTGCTTCTCTTTTTTCACTTTTTGTCCAATATTTGTGAATGATGTTTGTCAATGTCTTTGTTATCTATCATGGCTGTGCTGTTTTCTATTAACTTAAGGCATTTGACTTTACAGGTTTGCTGCTTTAGATACCAGTAATCCCAGATATGAATTATACTTGAATGCCATTTGCACTGTGCATGGTGAAGAGATAGACAGCTCGCACCAGACCAACATGCTTACTTGGATTTGCATAGTGCTATCACGTTGACAATAATAGACATGTCGCTCCACCGAATATATTATAATTATTCCGTCAACCAGCCTTTGCATTTACTCCATGCATCACATTATACGCAACACACAACAATTGTATAGTCTTTAGTTTGCCCAAACCTGGCTCGAACCCACGATATATTACACACGATGCAAGCACGCTAACTATTACACTGTCGATGCTGTTTTCAAGGTTTTATGACCAGCTTCCATCTATATACCGGTAAAATGTCAACGCTCCAATAGCGACATGGAGGACTTATTTGTTCAATAAATCTTTCTATCTCTATTCATCCTCTACGAACCTGTCCGAAGCGAATCTCAGAAATCAGTAGTAGTATGACTTTGAACGTCCATGGTTTGTGCATTAAAGACTTGGTATTTTCAATACCTTTGCCATGGTAAAAATGCTAAAATTAATTTGGAAGTGATTATAAGGGGGCTCGATAACGATTGATGGTTCAAAGGGAGGTAATAGATACTTTTGCAACAGTTCAGATGCATCTTGACGACATGGCTACCACGGTATTCCTAGATCAAGTAAAAGATGAACGCTAATAGTACCTATGATGTTAGTGCCAATGAAAGACAAACGCAAGATTCCGTCGATAGAACTATTTATTTAAAATGAGAATAATATAAATAGCAAAACAATAAAATGTCATATATGTAGCACACTGTTTACCCACGTATGTCGACGATGTGATCCCAGTATTACCAGTGTCTCTGGATTGTCCATTCTTGATTGCCCCTTCGGTTTTCTCTAATGTTTACTTATATCTTTCTATTACCAGCATTTGCGTCGTTCCATAATATACGATACCTTCAATTTCTTGAGTGGCAATATTCCTTCCCTTCATGCGTACAGAGTTTCCGTATCAATGTAGATGCACTGGGCGATATAATACTCTTCTTATATGGAGATTATGAGCAGTAAGAAATAGTCAACATCGTGTTTTGGTCACGAGACAAAACCTATTGTTTGTTAAAATTTACTCGATGTCGTTTACCTTTAAGATATATCTTTAAGTTTTAAAGTTTTGTAGATGAAAATATTACATTCGAGTCCACATAAATGGGTCATTATCAAAATACACGCACTTTCCTGTTATTACGCAATTAAAAGACAAATATCAACCAAACTGATTGGAGAAAACATGTTTTGCATGAAGGCACATCAGCTTTCCATAGTGTTACCATCTAAATCCAGATTGGTCCAATTGCGAATTTATAATTTCTACACGAAGACCTGTTTTTCGTTGGTGTTACGTGTTATTTTTCCAGAATTACTTACTTCTTGGTCAATTGTACTTATCAGATGTAATGATTTTATTCAATTTTTATATTATTTTTGAACTATTCCTGAAATTCTAACAGCACAACATTATTTTTGCTTGATATATATTGAAATTTAAAAAGAAAATTAGCATAAACCTGCTGTTATATAGATTTTAATGTCTGTGGTGTTACCCTTCCTATTAAGGCTGGTAAGAGTTATCTGTCTTGTCATATTTGAAGCAAAGATAGTTTCTCCCCTTGCTTATTTCCTGTTTCATGACATGTGCAGACGACAAAAACAAAAGTGATCCATAAACAAATATACAGCCTAAAAAGTACGTGCGATTGGTATAGTATATAAATTGTATGTCTATGGTGTACTTCTCACTACTTCTTTTTGTTAGAATTGAACAAAATATAAAAATATACAATACATTACATTTGTTATTCTTCACAGAATATATATATAACATATAGTCAGGGAGTAATTATTTTCCTTTTATCCTTAAAATACCTGTTTGTCTGTGGTGTTACTGTCAATGGTGTTACCATAAAGATTGTGTAACACCACAGACATTTAGCATTAAAATTGTGAATAAACACATTATTCCATAAACAGTAATATTTAGAACAAGATATTGCTCTTTAACCTATGCAGAGAAATTGTTCAAACATTGTCATTTACTCATAACATATAGTTTAACAAGCTGATGGGCGTATACTGTTTAGACCTGGTAACACCAGGGACATATCTTCATATCACCATGGACATATCTTCATAACACCATCGACAAAACTGATATTGTTCATGCATTAAACCAATAAGTTGAAAAACTGAATATTGTATTAAAAACATTTAAGAAAACAAAAAATATAGGTTGATAGTTTTTCTTGAAATAAATGTTTACATTCATGAAGATGTCCCTGGTGTTACTTTTGTCATCTGTGGTGTTACCTCTTGTCGATAGTGTTACCTCATGTAAATTGTTTCATAAAAAGGATAAATGACATAATTGAAGTAAATTATATTATAGTTGAATAAAGTTGACTTCGATAACTATGTATAAGTCATCTTTTCTTTTTATAAAGTTAAACAAGCTACAATTATGAAAACTTGTTTGTTTCATAATGCAGCTTAAATGGGACTCCACAACTACATGTCCAAATATGACGAAAAAAAATAGTGTTCTAAAGACAAGATCCTAAATTATGCATAATTTCCCTGCATATTATGTATGTAACCACTTTTTGCATAAAAATTATTTTTCATTTTCATAAAAAGAATAATTTTATGTTAGTAATTCCACAGATTGAAAGGTATGAGGGGGTGCTACATATCTAGAAATATTTTTTTTCATAGTGGTTTTCCCGACTGCATATTATGTGAATATGTCATTGTAATGTAGGAAAAACTAATAGGCTAAAGCAAAACGGGAACGAAAATATTTGATGTCACCAAAATATGAACAGGAAAGTGCGTATATTTTGATAATGACCCAAATATGCACGAAATTGCCACTCGGCGTAAGTTCCTTAACATTGACACACGAAGGCACATTATAAAACCAACAAGAATTCACACTTGTATTTATAATGGAGGCGAAGTCAGAGTACACCCTGGCTCTTGACTAGTCGAATATATTTATTTTATGTAAAAGCATGAAATAATATTTGGTTGTTGGATAAATTATTTTAATCTAATTTAATGGGGTTTATATCAAAAGGAATTTCTGCAATCTTCCATTTTCCTTATTATTATTGTTGCAGTTAGTTCTATGAATAAAAATAAATTATCAATAAATTATTTACCTTCATTGGGTGATCTGCCTCAACCTCTTTTGAACTTCACAATAAATCTGAACTCAATTATTGTTTTTCCTGTACAGTCAATACGTTTACATGTAGATAAAAACTATAATACTGAGATATCATGAAAACTTTATCTTTAAAATAAAATGTATTCAATAATCAAAAATTCTCACAAGATTTAAACTGTGTGGGTATCAACCAAAATACTCAGTGAAAATAATTGAATTTGATATCGTAAATTACCCGCTAAAATATATTCCATCAAGAAGAGCTTGAAGATACCAGAGTCCTTCAATCGAAAAAGGATAGACAACACAATGGCCAATAGAAAAAGGACAAACAACGATCTACAAAACATACACATAAAACTAAAGATCGAGTAACCCGAATCCCACTAAAGACCGGGGGTGAAATCATGTGCTCCGGGGGGATGAGCAGTTCCTCCTCCACTAGTGGAATCCATCGTGTTAATCTAGTTACAAACCTGGTAATAAGCCATGAATGAGGAAAGGACCGGGCATTTAAAAAAAGAAAAAACATTTAGAGATTGACAACTATTACTTATGTTCAAACCAATATATTTTATGGACGTGTAATGTTAGAATAAAACGTAGATATCAAATTTAGTGTGCACAACGAAGGGGCAATAACAAAAAATGGACAATCCAGAGAAACTGGGAACATTGGGATTCACAAGATACAGGATGAAGACAAACAAACAAAAAAGGAAATACCAACACTATACGTAAGCAAACACCACAAATAATGTAAATAAGACGTGAGCCTTCTTACAAGCAACTAGAGGTAAAGACGAACGGAAAATCGTTGTTATGAGGAATTCGTAACGAAACTAATAATGTAAAAACACATAATAGGACACCACAAAAAAAAAACAAAACAAAGGACAACACGGAGCAACCAAAAAGTGAACTCATGTGCTCGCGAAGGGTAAGAATTTCAGTGTTCGCGTAGAAAGGTTCCCATGTGGCATGTAACTTATAATTAGTTTTTTTGTTGATCAGTTTTTTATAATACAATAAATACCGATTCTATATGTCTTATTTACGTTAATTGTGTTTGTTCGTGCATAGTGGTGCAAAACACGTCTTGACTATGTGAGTAACATGACGGGTATCTTATAAGAAGCAAGAACTGTTTACACTTCACGAGCACCTGGGTACACCCCTGGGTTTTTGGTGGGATCCGTGTTGGTCATCTCTTTAGTTTTTTGTGCTATGCTTTTTTCCGTCATGTGTCATGTCTACTCTATGTTGCTATTGTCGTTGCATTGTCCATTCTTGATTGCCCCTTCGGTTTATATTATTTATTATCCCCTCGCCAACGAAGTTGTGAAGGGATATAGTAACGCTACAGACGGTCCTTCCGTAACATCCTTGTGAACACTCTAGAATCAACATCCTTCAATGGATTTTGACCAAACTTGGTACATACTTAGTCCTTCAGATTATCAAGGTCAAAGGTCAAGGTCACCGGGTCAACTTTGTAGGCGAGGGGATACGCCACGCTTTGCGTTGCCCTTATTTATATTATATCACGACCGATACCGCACATCATTCAGCTTACTTTTTGAAAAGACAGGTTTCTTCAAAATAAAAATGTAGATATCAAATTTAGTGCGCACGACGAGTTTCTGGAATAAACTTCATTCATTGTTTTGTAGCGGTTCAAAGTATTCGTGTCGTTTCTTATTTTCATTATTAAATAATGGTAGTCAACAATTCCACCTATATCTACAAAAACGAATAATAACCAAAATAACCATTCATCACTTCAAACCAACAACCAAGACCCTAAAATATGGCATTGGACATTCAGGTCTATTCTTGGAACAGGCACAAACATGTGTAGGGGTTAAATCTGTGTTTGCGTCGGTTTGTGTTACTAATTGACAATATTGTATTCAACATTTAGAGATAAATATATATATATTATGGCAATTTGCAATACAACTGTTTTCGTGTATATTCTGTGTTTGTCGTACTATGTTAATAGCTACAGATAAGATACAAAATAAACTAATGTAAACATATTATATTGCATTGAAATTGAACCAATCAAATTGTGGAGAACAAAACAAAGACGTCTTTGAGTAGCGTACTTCCCGGTTTAAGTGTCATTCTAACTTAATTTGTTCATGTTTGCATTTCATTGCCTAGTATAGAAAATATTTGATAGCATATATTGGTGAAACGAAAATTAAGTGGGACCTATCTTGATCTATCTAATAAATGTCCTAAATCTTGATAACATAAGTTGTAGTTTTACAGTTTCTAGTTTTTAATGCATTCTTATTGTGAATTAAAACGTAGTTATCTAATTTAGTGCACACGGTGAGTTTTTGGAATAATCTTCATCCAGTACGCTCATAATTAAGAGATTAAAAAGCCAAATAATTGAAACATCTTTGGGAGCAGGCAAGCCAAATAACATAAGCAGTGTAGCCATAATCGGCTATGGCCACCTATCCCTGGGGAGGAGAACCTTAATTTATTGGTCCCTGGTTTTGTCTACTAATCAAAATACAATAAAGAAATTGGGTTCAGCAAAGTGACATTGCTTACGATTTTTAAAGTAGAAAGCGTTGTTAATGCTTTCTTTTAAACAGGGTTTTAAACTGTTCATGAGGAATGCTATTATAAATTGTAGAACAATCAAATTTTGGATAGATGTATTTGTTGTTATCCATTTTAATTCTTACAACGGCATTGTGTACTATTTAATATCACTGTAACAGATATGACAACTTCTGTTTTAGAAAGATATATTTTGTATAAAGCTTAAGACTAGAGCGCTCTTTATTAAAACGCTACTCATCCAGTTATAGTTGATGGATTGTATTTTACTAATGTGTGGGTAACACTTTCATGGCCTCGTCATTCCCTTAAGAGGCGAGGAATGTGTTTCTAAATCTAGTTTAACCCCATCACTCTTTATTGAAGTGTCTGTACCAAACATGTGTGCGACAGGAATGCACGTGAATCGATTTAAAAACCTTCTTTTTTATCATTTTTTGTTTTTGTTTTTGTTTGTTTGTTTGTTTTTTTTTTTTTGGGGGGAGGGGTTTGTTTCTTTTTTGTTTGTTATTTTCTTCTTTATTTTATTGATATGATTGTCAGTACATTTTGACATTTCAAATCCTTCTGTATAGATAACACAAGGAGGAAGTACAGACTGGTTATTGATTTCTAACTATTTATTTAGTTGTTTACCGTATCTAAGAAGTTCAGTGTCTATAAAAATAAAACAAATGTGGGGAGATTAATTAATCTATCAAAAAAGACAAGACAGAATGCCACACAAGACTAAGATATGTAATTGATATATGAGAACAATATAATCCTCTACAAACAAAATTAGTCTGTGTCTTGTGCTCGCCTCGACTGTGGTAGATCGTGGGTTCGAGCACCGATCGGTCAAACAAAAGACTATAAAATTGGTATCTGTTGCTTCTCCGCTAACCACGAAGCATTAAGGAGAAAGAGCAAAGACTGGTTGACTCGGAATCAGAATAATGTGGAGCGACTTGTCCAACCGCAGACTGTTGTTTCGGTGAGCTAGCACTATGAAAATCCAACTAAGCGTGTTGGTCAAGTACAAAGCGGACCTTGTCATTATTTCATTGAAAATTAACTTGTTTTCGCCATGATATAGCTAAAAAATTGCTGAGTTTGCGTTAAACAACAATCACTCACTGACTCACTAAATCTTCCTTTGTTTCTATATATACAGTCCGACAAAAGTTAAGCGCCACCTGACTTGTTTCAATAATATCTCTTCTAATAATGAACTTATTTCAAATCGGTTTGCTGATTTCGTTACCTGTACACACATACTTACTTACCTGTGTATATGACAGGGTGTGTAAAGTGCCACGTGTACTTTTCAACATTTGTGTTTGCGAACGAAAGCCGATTTTTTTTGTGTAGAGTTTTAAGTTTCATTTTCTATTGGTTTGGTATGGCGTTGCGAAAATTAACCATACCAGAAGGCTGGCAAGCTGTTCGCATGCATAACGGTGGTGTTAGCCATAGAAGGGTGGCAGACCACTTCAGGGTTAACCATTCAATCATTGTACGACTGATGCAGCGTTTTCGTCAAACGGGGAATGTTACTGACCGTCCACGTGCAGGTAGACCTCGCAAAACGACGCCGAGAGAGGACCGACTCATATCCAGACGGGTGCGGCAACGGCCGTCCAGTACAGCTGGTGCACTTCGTGGTAATTTACCGTTTGAAGGCCACATTAGCACACGCACTGCAATCAGACGCCTCCACCATCAGGGAATGCGAGCGCGACGACACATAAAACGTCCACAGTAGACATTACGTCATCGCCATGCTCGATTTGACTGGTCACATGATCATTTGGGATGGACTATTCGCACATAGAGACGGGGTCCACTGGTCTGGTGAAAGTCGTTTTTTGATACGCCCTACCGACGATCGTGCAAGGATTTGGCGCCAGCGAAACACTTCATTTCAGGACAACCACATTTTGGACACAACTGCTTTTGGGGGTGGGGATGTAACTGTCTGGGATTGTTTTTCCTTTGACTGCAAGTTGGACTTGTACGTTCTTGATGGTAATCTGACAGGCCAAAAATACCGTGACAAGGTGCTCGCTCCACGCGTAGTCCCCCATTTCGACAATCATGCGTTGGCTGACAGGCCAATGTTCATGAACGACAACGGTAGGCCACATAGATCCCGAATTGTACAACATATTTTACAGCATGAAGCTGTTCAGACAATTCCATGGCCTGCGATGTCGCCAGACATGAACCCTAGAGCATGTATGGGACTTTATTGGCCTAAAAATTAACCAAAGCAATCTAAAATGTCAAAATATTGACGAATTAAGAACTGCTATCTTACAGGAGTGGCAACAGTTCCCCCAAGAACGGCTTAGGCGTCTTGTACGAAGCATAACGAGGCGTGTCACAGAACTTCACAATAAACGCGGTGGATATACTCGTTATTGATTTTTATGCCTTACACATACGCACAATATATGCATTTAAAAGTTCTTACAATCTGAAGACTCTGCATTTTAATGCAATGTTAAAAACTTCCATCAAAGACAAACTGGTTTTACGTTTTTCCAGCGCCTGTTTTGAACCACAGTTTTGCCACGTCATAGTCACGTCTTCCAGGATGATAAATACTTCGTAGATTGGTAATTTTAGAGCCCTTGATGTAGTCTTTTAAGAAGTGTAAGAAAAATGGTGATATCTATTTTATTGTTTTAACAGTATTGATGTAAAACAAATATATCAATAAAAATATAGGGTGGTGCTTAACTTTAGTCGGAGTGTATATATATTTTTATTTTTAAAGATGTTTTCGTCTACATTGATTTGACCAAGACTTGTCTCAAATGGTGATCGATATGCAATATATCTGAAGATATACCCGTTCAAAGATAATATAATGTACATTTGAAAATATCAATGGGGTACTCCGAGATCATCGGTATAAGGGCAGACAATACAATGGCCAAAAGTAGCAAAAAGATCAAAAGACAAACACTGGTACAGAACACACTTACACAGAAATAGAAAACCTAAGATTGAGCATCACGAATCCCACTAAAAGGGAGTTAACTCGTGTGATCCGGAAGGATACGTAATTCCCATCCATACGCTTTTCTAATTTTGTTTCTCTGAAAAGGATGTTAGAATAACTGCTCATCTATGTCAATAATTAAGTCATGAGAACTCATGAATTAGTTGATCAGTGATTCAACTAATCAGAGGACAGTTATTTTCAATATTAACGTTGCAAAAATAATACTTCAATATATGTGTTCGATATTGGACAGATGTAAAACGTTCCGCAGCAGTTGGTCTTTATGTCAGTTCCGAAGGGAAATTTGGCTGTTCTAGTATTTTTGTTTTCACTTTCTGGTTGTATCGTTGTTATTTATAAATAAATGAAAAACAAGAAAACAAATACTACACAGTTATAAAATCCAATAAAAGAATCGTAGAGAGGCCAGATATATACCCCTAACAAACAAATATATGACCGCTCACTAACCCGGCTTGTTTGGGACAGGCATTTCAATAAACTGTGGAGGGGATAATCGAATTTTATGGACCCAAGGATCCCCGCTTAGTAAAAAGCCAATACTCGCATATAAAATCGTTATTATGATAAAAAATGCAATAATCCTGATTAATTATATAGAATATATTTAATCCTCGTAACACAGAAGTTATTAGTTCTATTAGTACCCATAAAATCCATTTACTGAAAAAGGTATTTTTCTTGAAAATGGCAACAAACATATTTAATGTAAAGTAAAATTGTGCACTTTTTATATAAACGTGTTTTGATGTCAGTTAGTATATTATTTAGTAGCTGGAAACACTCCAAGTAAAGAAGTGTGTTTCGCTGGATAACTTTAAGTAGAATTATCTCTAAACAAACAAACAAAATTTAAATTTTGAGTTCAAAGAGTATTTTTACCTGAACAAATTAAAGGGAATACACTGTGAAATTGATAACACGTTCGCAATATAAATCGGCAAAAAATAAAATCCACAGTTACCAAATATCCCTCCGCTGAATAATCAATAAATCATATACAAGGTAGAATTAGATAACCCCCGATAAATACATGCAGTATACATGTAGGAAATAAGATGGTATTCTTAATTTTCCTTTTGTCTATTCTTCCAATAACGGATGGTGTACCTTTTAGTCATAATGTTGACTTTGAACACCCGGAGAGTGGTGAACGGGTAAAACTTCAGAGTACTGGACAGTTAACTAATGCTGTGGACCTTGACAGAATTGAGGGTATTAAGGTGAGACATTTTACTTGTTTTTTTTTTTGCATTTCATTTAATAGACTAGTAAATTTTACCTAAATTATAAAAATAAAAGCTTGAACGAAGAGTCAGAAGTCGTAAATTAAAGGCCAGATAACACAATAACCAAAACTAACAGAAACGTTTGAGCAGCTCGTGCCTCACTAAATACTGTTGGTAACTTATGTGCTTCAGATTGGTTTGCAATTCATGCACCAATCGTGAGCTCCATCGTGGTACTGTTGAATGACAAGAACATTATCTGATATTGAAATAGTGCTGGACACACGCATGCGTAAATAATTACAAATGAGATATATAATACATGAACCCTCCTACAAAGCAAAGGGGGTAAAGATGAACCGAACATAGATGTAATCAGAAACCATAAATTACAGAACCATATACAATACAATGGACAAAGAGAACAAAGCGACAACCAATGATCGACATAACAAAATAATACAAAAATTCAGGCGTTTTACATTTCTGCAAATTGGCATTACTTTTCCGGAAAAAAATATTACGTTTTCATAAAAAAAATATTACGTTTCCGAAAATCAAAACATTACGCTTCCGCAAATTATTGCCTCTTCCGTCATCCAGGTAACTAAAGTATTACCTGTTGTCCCCTGCTCGCCAACGAGGAGGTGGAAGTAGGACTTCGAGCAGGATATTATTTATGTACGTTAAAAGTCATCATTAAAATGCTATTAATTCGACAAAGCATTCTTCGATTTCATCAGTTGGCAAAAAGCTAATCCAAAGAAATGTGTCAGCCATTTACTTACCTCTGAACACTTGTTCTTGTACTCGATACTTAGACCAAGAGATTGAATTTTTTTCCACCAACTTTGTCCTAAATGAAACCTGCAACAACTGATTGTTGCATTCGGAAACTTATTAGTCACAGCACTATGCATTGCATATTCAAAATCAATATGGACAACTTCGGGCTGGAGAGTAAAATTATTTTTATTGGTTTCCTCAATGAAGTCGAACTAATTCTTACCGAATTAACCGGTTTCATCCAGTGTATTTCAGTTCAAAGATTTCGACCTTTTTTTTTTGAATATTTTAAATATTTTATGTTATATCTGTAAAAAAAAATTAAAAAAAATTAAAAATTAAAAATTACAGGTAACTCCCAGGTAAATTTTCAGAAAAATAAACTTTAGATTTGCGGAAATATTAACTTTTGATTTGCGGAAACGTAATATTTGCAATTTTAGAGACCTAATTGGTAACGTTTTTAATAATGGACCAACAAATTTTGAAATTAATTGTCAGAGTTCGTATATATCATATATTAATATACATCTAGAAAAATAAATGTTGATTAGAAAATTGGATTTTTCAGAATTTTTATCTGGACATTTATAGAAGTCAAATGGACTATAAATTATGTGTTAATTGTTTTTTTTTAGACAAATCAATAAAAAATACTACTATTGACTAGTAATTAAGTAATGAATTAATGGTATTAGTCTTATATCTGATAAGTAAAATAGCATGCAACAATTAAGTATTTACGTTTTCTTTAATAAGAGGGTCATTTGTGAAGAATCCAAAGTACTGATTGCTGCCAAAACAAACACAATAGCTAAAGAGTGGAAAGTAGGTCAGGTCATACTCGGATCTTCAAAGTGGGATTGCCATAGAAACACGTTAGGATCTACGACAAAAGGCATATACGCCAAAATCAAGGCTGTTTACTTCCCTACTGAGACTGGCATTGTAGTACATACAGATAAAGCAGGGTATTTATAGAACATACATATTGGAATGTATTACAGGAATATGTATTTTGAATCTTTTTTTTTTCCATTTTGATATTAATTATGTACATTATATGTAGTAAATAAAAAGTGACTATAAAAACGTAGATATCTAATTTAGAGCACACGGTGCGTTTTAAGAATAACCTACGCTCAAAGTGAAAATAACTGGAAAGCCAATTTGAGTATAAGGTTATTCATGCCCAATAATAAAATGGTTCAATAAACGTTAAAGAAAAATGAAAGGGCAATCAAGAATAGAAAATGCAGACACAAGGGTAACAATGGGATACAAAGATAAGCAACATGAACCCAACAACACCAGGGGTGAACCAATGTCCAGGGTAAGAAGTTCCTGTTACTCAAAGAGTCGGGTAAAATTATTGTAGTGATAAGCGATGAGCAACGTAACCTTGTTTGAATAAGAACAATAATATTCCTCATCAAAATGAATTATGAGATTATGTATATTTAACGCTATCGTTAACAAATATACAGGACAAACCCACCGACAAGACACACGCCACTAGCAAACTTTATCACATTGAGTTATAGCATGCACATAAATCTCACATCTTTATATATGCAAGGCATTGACAGCACACGTAGTTGTATATCTAACCATCACCGAACGATGACGACCATGACGACGCTTTATAGTGGTTTTAGCAAATACATTTCCAAAAGACGGCCAAATATTAACAGTTAATACTGCAAATATAATTTAATTACGAATGTTTATTTGAAGATGCAATATTTTTTGTTCCAGCAATTTCATTGGTTAATTTTTTTTTAATAATAAATTATATGTATTTATTTTTATCTAGTGCCTTTGACGTAATCGATGAAGCCGACATTAAATTTCACTACCACCCGGGAAACGAAAGTAGACATCCACCAGAAGTTAGACGTCGACATCGTCGATACCTCGCTAATGTGTTGTCGGAGCTTTTACACGACATCGACTGGAAAGCAAACTTCAGCACGACTGTTCCATGGAATTATGATTTAGATTCCAAGTCGAATGGACCTTCTTTTAAAGTTCGTACACTGGAAACGGATAATGAATATGACGTTGAATTTGGAGATCAAAATACCACCGATGAAGAAGTATTCGCTTTCAAATGTAAGAAATGTCACGGGTATTCGACATTTTCATATACATTGTAAGTATCGTTACGGAATAAATACTATTAATACGATATCTAGTGAAGGTTTATAATATGTGCTTTCCACATTATAAGTAAAAGATTAGAACGGCAAATATATAAAAATATCTTGAAGCAAGAAAACCAAACGGCTTAAACATACATGTGTGATATATTACCCAAAGAATGTAATATGTGCACGAATTCGTCGTACCTTCAATACGTTGAGACACCCTTTATGTTTGAATCACCCATCATACAACATTAGATTAATTATTGTCATATATTATAGTACAAAACAGAAATAAAACAATTAGATATTAATTATATTGAAGTGTCTGTACCAAGCCATCAAAGTGAGTGGCCAGATATATTTGAGTGTTAAGGATGTCGAATTTTCCGCTATTTTTGTCATTTTTCGATTGAATTTTTGAACTCAATAGTAATGTTTAGTATTTTTTATTTTCCATTTTTATTACTGAATGAATTATTATATTTTAGTGAAATGGTGATCAAGAAAAATGCTATGAATCAACCAAGCATCCAGCATTACCTATCAAAGGTAAGATCAAGTTTAAAATACCAATTATTAGGTGGAACAATGCACGTTAATTATCAGTATTACTATCTATATAAACTTAACAACGTCAAAATCGTATATAAATGTATAAAATATTCTTCATACAAAGGCGGATCCAGATTTTCCGAAAAAAATTACATTCGAAATTTTAGCATTTTACTACAGTGTATATCTGAACAATCTATGTTTAGATGTGTATACAACAAAAATATAAAAACAAAGTGAAAGTGTAAAAATATCTGTCATGTTAAATTAGAATGGAAATGTAGGAACAACTCTGTAATATAGTAATTATTTGAATCCTAAAATTAACTGTAGATAGCAATGGCTTGAAACTAAATATTAATAATCACGCCCAGAAGAAATCGAAAAGAAAAGAGAATATTTATGTCATGCAAATTACTAATTATTAAATTTAAGACTGAAGGCGAGATTTCGTCCCATAAAACTAAACATCGATACCAATCACGTATATACATTACCGCTTACTTTGCTGTCTTGGTACAAACACTTAACTAACAAAATGTGGCGGGGTTAGACTGGTTTTTCATTTTGTTATCTTTGTTTTCAGTTAGAAACAAATGCATCAATGGTGTTCGACACTTCACTTTCAACAAATGCTGCGATGAGAGTAGATGTTGCTAAAACAATCCTGGAAACAGCACCGGAAGTCTTGTTTATGATACCAGTCGCAGTTGTTGATGACGTTCGGATTCCACCTGTAACACTCACAGTTAACTATACCAGTCAGACACATGTCAACATTAATATGACTGCAGCAGACGCTGTGAATACCAATCACAAGTTTAACATTACAGGATCGTATGAAATAGGTAATATGCTGATAATAAGAATATGAAGATACCAAAGGGGTAATCAGAATCTGTAAGTCGAAGACAGACAACACAGTGGCCAAAAGAAAAAGGACAAACAACGATCTACAAAACATACACATAAAACTTAAGATCGATTAGCACGAACCCCACTAACTAACTTACTTAATTTTCTAATATAGAGTAAATGCGCTAAAGACACTGATCGAACACGAACTGCAATGAAGACACCCTATCTGAAATCAAACAACAATATCCAATTTTTTCTCTTTTTTGTGTGAAGGCTTAACAATTTTTTGCATACATGACATTTCACTATCAAAACAATATTCCTACACTTTCTGGAAATATAACATTTGTGTACTCGGCTCGAAATATGAAAGAAAAGCGCTTCTTCCGTTTTGGTGCGTTTCCTTTGTAAGACAAGCCATAAAGACAGCTGCGCGTGACCTTGTCTTACAAGGCATTGTCAGCCAATCAAATCAGCCGAGTATAATCAATAGTCCGCTTCTACGACTACTGTAGTAGTATAAATTGTCGTCTTAGTAGATCTAAAAAAGCTTCAAATATCAATTTTACCTGAATTTTAACTGATTTCCCCTAATAGATTTTATGCGGTTTTAGATAAGTGTGTATTTACTGTATTGCACGTGGCGCTGTAATATTGTGTGTAATAAACATGACATTGACATGCGAATGAATGAATGAAATCGACATGCTTTGTTCTTATGTTGAAACGGAAGAAACAGGTACTTGCACTCGTCTTTATTGAAGATTTGGGATTTCTTCCACTCGTGAGAGAAATTCAGCGTCTTTTTCCACTCGTTCCGCTACGCTCCACTCGTGAAAAGACGGAATTTATCACACTCGTGGAAGAAATCCCAGATCGTCAATAGGGACTCGTGTAAGAACCTATTAATCAGAGACTTCCCATATTTTATTTGCCGACAATACAAGTATATAGTCTATATATAAGTTGAGCACGTCTTTATTTAACTTCTTCAATCTTCCCTGTCCAAGGTATCAAATATCGATATTAAATATTGTTGAACAGGTAGAATCTAACAATTATCTATACATACATGTACATCCAAAAACCAAGTAAATATTATATAGGTCTAAGGGAGATAATAAAACTTCTTTTTTGCAAAAAATTTCCAATTTTAATCTTCGAATTTTTTAGAAAGAATTAAATAATTGTATGTCAAATATCACCATCATAGCTATTGTATTTAGATTTTTTTTTTTTTTTTTAGAAAGAAAATTATATTGCGGTCTAATTGTTTTTCTTTTTCATTGCAGTTCAAGAATATTCGGGTGGTAAGGATATGCAAGGTTACGTCAATGCTGATAATTGGGTCGTTCGTGGAGACAACACTAAAACAAATACAACCAAGGACCTTCAGCTTTATACATCTGTCTTTCAGAAGGTACAACAAATATATTAAAAGTACAATTTTTGTCTGTCCCAGTTTGCACTGATTTGTTATAGATGTCAAGAAAGATGTTTAGTATTTAACATATCATACATTGTTGCAGAAAAATGGATGTATTGATTATATTATTGCCATAGCAACGTAGACATCTAATATAAGGCGCATGATATGGTTCTTTAATAACCTTTATCATGTACGCTCAAAGTCAAAATATTGGAATGCCAATGATTCTTTGGGAACAAGCAATCCAAAGGGACTTAAAGAATAACCAAACTTAGAAACGGTACCTATTCATGATGGAGATGAATTAGGAACTATATATTAATAATAAATACTATCTACATTTAAAACTAAAATTAAATTCAAGGAAAGAAGTCCATATACATAGTAAAACAAGTTAAAACAATTTACCTGTTTCCGGTTTTTGGAATGAATTTGTTTTTTGCTTTCTTCTTTTTTTTTAATAGATAAATCTTACAACAACAATTGGATGGATGGCCCGAGACATGGAAATAGATTTTTCTCCTCCTGTTGAGTTCCGGTATGTTGTTTTTATTGTATTATGTGATTGGACTCGATTTAAACATAAATGTTCATGCATAGTAGTAATTTTGTTCATACACGATATCGTCTGTCAAAATACATTTGTGAAAAATGGACTGAGTTAACCTGTACCAGACAGAAACTTTTGAAACTAACTGTTGTATTCCTATAGATACAGATTCACTTCAAAATTCATTTTTGGCCAAATCGGCCTTTTTTGAAATACTAAAATATATATTCTTCACAACTTCACTTAATTGTTTAATATGTCAGAGAGGCAAACTTAAGCTATAGAAAGATGCACTTCTCAATAAGTGACCAAATCAGAAAGGTCAAAAAGGAGAATTTCATCAAATCGTCATTTTAAAATCAATTAGATACAGAAACTTCAATGAGAAGTCAAAAACAAATATCAAGGATCTGTTCACTCTTACTCTGGAATTAATTCTTGGTATATTTTAACAATTACTTACATTGTTTTTAGAATTGTGCCAACAGTAAAATCTATTTCATCACCAAATGACGTCACAAGATGTAATGTTGATACTTTAGAGATAGAAGGAGATTTCAACGTGTCCGACGCTCGACTTATAGTTGATGCATTTGATGTTCCAATATGGTATGTAATTTTCTATTCACAAGTGTGTTGCCTAATTAGATTTCAATAACATTGGTCATGGTGAAAATAGAGTATAAATTAAATCGTACTTTCTAATTGGATCTTACAGTTGCCAAGCTGTAAAACTTTTCTACCTGTCTATGCTTAATTCTAAGACGGCGTGCTACTTTCGCTTTGAAAACAATAGAGGGCTCTAAATAGCACATAACACCCTAGCACATGCGCAGAAGGCATATCTAATCTAGATCGTATTTTGCATATTTGTACTTTATGTATGTTAAATTAAAAGAATAAAAATAATAAATACACAAATTGTGCCGTTTTTTTATCGTTATAAATTTTTATAACGTTTCTGTAGCGTTATATATTCTTGTAAATAATAGCGAGAGGTAATTAGAACAGCGCCCAAAAATAACCTCTGTCTAGGTACGCTTCAATGCATAAGATTACCGTAAATGCCTTGTTAGAATTGAAATAATTCTAGGATGCCGGGCTCCGAAAATTATTTCTTAATTTACGTTTCAATTGGATTTGATTCTGTTTTGCAGTCAGTAGTTATTAGAGTATTTGGGTTACGATCATCTTCGCTAGCCAAGGGTTACGATCCGCTCTACTCATCTTCACCCTTGGCATCGTTAGACGGATTTTCGAGGTCACATGGTGACGGTTTATATGTAATGCAGCTAGTGGTAGCAGCAACCAATCAGAACGTGCTTTACAAAAAGCACATGTTCTGTAGGAAAAATGTCAACAAAATAAAAATGGATGAGATTTGCCACTTGTTACTACAAAAAAACACCGAAGAACAATTTCTGGGGACACGTCTTCGCTTGAAAATCAACCATATTATAATCTTGAGTCAATTTTCAGGGCATTCAAACGAAAGGAAATGAAAGCTTTGCGTCGATTGGCTGAAAAATGACATCATTACAAGGGGCGTAACTGTCAAAATCCAGCAGGTGGCAGTGCGCGGGAATTACAAAAATCCGTCTAACGATGCCAAGGGTGAAGATGAGTAGAGCGGATCGTAACCCTTGGCTCAGCGAAGATGCTGTTACGAATTACATTGTTGAAATTTAATGACGCTTTTATTTACATTATGTTTTTTTCTTTAAGTACTGCTAATATGTTGGCTATTTTCCGTTTGTGATGTACCATACGGTAATTAATATTTTCAATCAAATGCATGAAAAAGATACAGAACAACAATTGCTATGTTATTTTTTTCTTGTAGGAATACTTTACTAGCGGAAGGATTTAACAGATCAATTAAAATAAAAGAAGAAGAAATGTTAAGATCATGTCGAGCTGACTGCTTTCCCATCATGTCACCAAATGTCAATGATGTGATGGCAGAGGAAATAGTAGGGGGAATGAAGAATCGTATTTCACGAAATGATACATCATTCAGCAAGTAAATATATAAAGGACAACTTCAACGTCTTTTGTTTTTAATGAAATATAAACGTCTGTTACGGCTTGTCCGTTTGTCCGTTATGCTTGTTAATATTCATTACATCGTCGATTTAATCAGGTTTTATAATATGTACCATACGATATAGATTTCTTCAAAATTCAATGTGGTTCTGTTCCATGTCTTTCCACAAATCACGTTTATTGACATGCCATGCTCACTTTAAGAAATTGTGAGCTGCGATTTGCACATAATTCCAACTGGATATGTTATTTGAAGAATAAAAGATTGATGATACTAAAGCGGTAATGATTTGACTTGATTTGATTTTTGATTTTTGATGTTTTAACGCCACTTTCAACAATATTTCAGCTATATCATGGCGACCAGTTTTAGTGGTGGAGGAAATCGGAGAGAACCACCGACCATGGGCAAGCAACTAGAAAACTTTATCACTTGCAGCTGCGAGTCGAGTGCGCCCTGTGTTGTAATTTACAAAGCCGACGAGAACCCACGTCGTATTGGTGATAGGCTTGTATGAGTTGTTAGATCCAACGACCTAACTCATTGAGCCACCCGGGCCCCAAAGCGTTAACAAGAAGCAGTAAATCGAAGCACATATAACATAATGGCCAAAAGAAAAGGGACAAACACCGATCTACGAAACACTACATAGAAAACTAATGATAATTCAATGTGTTAATAATCCATTAAAGTTAACCAATCAGTTTATATGTAAATTGTGTTATGTTTTAGATTACGTCAATTAATCGGTAACAGCATACTCTTCGCGTCAGAGGAAGCTACTACTGCCACCTGGTGTGGGTATCCAGGACGACCATGTATCAGATGTACAGACAAGATAGCTGGACATGATGACGCTCTAAAATGTGCTGATAGAATGATGACGTCATCATTAGCATCTACTACGAGTCTGCTGGGGAAATACGTCACCGCTGAATGGCCAGACAGTATGAATTGTGATACTATTTATCAATGCATATACATGTATCAGATTTTGAAAAGATCCTAAATTTTAGCAATTGAAATGTATCTATCATTTTGATAATTATGAAAAGAACGTTTAATCAGTGATGGTCAACAATTACACTAATATCAACAAAACTAACAATCACCCCTCACCTTAACTCACGGAACATAAAAAGACCACAATATATGGCGCTGGAAATCTAGGTCCTGCGAAATAAAACACAGACCATTAACTAAAAAAACATTATGGTATTTTGAAAACGACAAATGTACACTTAGAAAATCTAGAAAATTAGCTCATAGGTTATAAGAGGAGTTTGAAGATACCAAAGGAGTAACACTAATCCGCAAATCGAAGAAGAACAGACAACACAATGGCCAAAAGTAAAAATACAAAAAGACAAACAACGATCTACAAAACTTAAGATCGAGAAACACGAATCACACTAATAACCGGGGTGAATATGAACTCAAGTTTTCCTAAAACTTAAAAACAATTTTAAAATAAGCATTTTTTAAAACTTTAACAGGCTAATTACACAACTTAATAAATAAGGAGATACACATTTTTCTTTAATAAAGACAATTCATCGCTAAACGATGTCGAATTTTAAATTTATCATACTAGTCGCTTAAATCTAAGCCCTTGTCAAGCAGACGTAGTTGGTCTTGAATCTCTTTTGCAGGAAAGTTGGTTGTTCATGAAGCCTGGGACGAGCCAACATCAGTGAATCCACAAGGGGAACATGGGAATGTATCTCTTCATTACGAAGGCAGGGCTGCCACCTTATCCGTTTCGTCCAAAATAAATGAATCCAGCTATCTTTCTGACAATAACCCATCATTATCAAAGCGGTTAGAAAGTCTTGCTGTGTGCTCTGGCTTTCCCTATGTTTCTGTGGAAAAGGATAGGAATCTCGTACATGTTGCAGTTAAAGAGGAAGAAGTCATCCATATGAAAAGAAAGACAGTTCAACTTGTAAACTCAAAGGATAAACAAGCGTTCGAGCAAGCATTGAACAAATTAGGTAATACTGTCTATCAATAGACACTCTAAGGGTATGCAAAGAAACGTTGAAAGATATCAAAACGGTAATCAGAAGCCGTAAATCAAAGGAGGACAGACAATACCATGGCCAAACAGAAAAATGTCAAAATGGCAAGCAATTGTCGATAAAACACTAGATAGAAAATGCATGGTTGAGCAACACGAATCCAACTAAAAACCGGGGTTGAATTCAGAAGCTCAGGAAGGGTAAGCACTTATTTATATTGCTAAAAACCGGGGTGAATTCAGATTTACATTTACCTATGCTATCAGTACCTATTAAAAAGTTGTGAGTTCGATTCCCGCCCATCATGTCGAGATCTACTCGATATAACATTACGTTTTACTGTTTTCGGATTTTTGTTCTCATGTCTACAGTATCAATATGTAATTGTTTATAGTAGAATATCAAAAATGAATACTATTTTCAGAAACCTTGGTTACTTCTGATTCATGTCCTGATGTTGAAATGAAACCGCTAGCTCACTGGCCATCAAAGTACAAAAATGAAGTTGAAATATGTGGAGACACATCCTACCAAATTAAACGGGAAAGTGAAACTGCAATGAAAAGGTTTGTGACTTTTAACTATTTATTTTGATTTGAAACATGAAAAGTGTTCAATCGATGTTTAACTTGAACCAGTTACACTCTAGGGAAAATATTCCTAATCAGATTTGCTTGTAAAATACAAATCGCAACATTTAAGGGAGGAACTGGGAAACCAGACATCGACCTCTGACTGCAGCTTGGGGTGAAAATGGAAAGTTTGGACTTGACATTTAGCCTTTTGTAGCAGTAACATTGAGCTGATTCTTTCTCACGATGTACTAAAGGGTTTATTAACTTAGACAGTGTGGCATACTCCAAACGCGTTATACACTATTATCCATGGTCAAGTGTTCCGTATTATGACCTAGGAACCCATTTTTCCTTCCTCTATTGACAGGGTACCTCTTATCTGCCCCCAAGAAAAGAACGTGCCCGACGGCTCTGTAGGTTGAGCCTGGTTAACCATCATCACTACGCAGCGTTGCAATTCAAACACACTTTCACATTAGTTTAACAACCACCTGAGGCTCATATCGCTTTGCATTTGAAGCAAGTCTGAATATTAGGTTTACACACCAATATTCGGTATTTGAGTTTATATTTCCAACTGCTTACGGTAGAGAACCAATGAAGGAATACAATACAAAATACGTATCTGGTTCACTTATTTAATATGGGTTTAATAGTGTTAACTTTGTGGTCTGTTGACTATGCTGATTTTGTAAATGTTTACAAATAGAAACGCTTACATATAAAGCACAGATAGTCTTTGTTTAAAGAAAAACCACAAGAAAATACAAAATATGAGGAAATAAAATGAAAAACAAATAGCACACTGTCGGAACAAAATCCAATATAAAATTCGTAGAAAGAGAAATAAAATACACATTACACACATATACCTGACCGCTCACTTTCTGGTTTGATTGCGGGGTTAAACTAAGTTACTTCTTAGTGAAACAAGACCAAAATAATAAAGAAATACAAAATTGCATGCTCTTAACGTGCAATATGCATTCATTTCAGTTTATACGAATATTCTGATATTGGTGTTCAATTTGAGAATGAAGGACCAGTCGATAAAGAATGTGGACTTGGTAGGGCATGTAAAAATTGTGATAGACCAAGCATGAGTGGCTCTACATGGGACTGGTGTTCTACACGAACAATGACCCCGAGACTAGGTCTCAGGTTAAAACGTCTGGCAGTCCTAGTGAGAAAAGATAAACTTTTAAAAGGTATAAATGAAAAACTATTAGTGTGTATATTACATCTGTGATTTCTAATTAATGAATCATGTTTATGATTTTCTATCTTTTAATACAAAATCCAATTTTACAAAACTCACTAAAACACTTCACGAAAATGATTATGAAGAGAACTTTTAAGCATTGGTGGTCAGCAAAGCGATCAACCACTTCTCATTTCAAATAATTGATCACAAAAATGACAACTCATAAAAAAACATATCCGGATACATGTACGGTATAACACATCACGTCATGATGGCAACATTAAAATGTATAAATTGATGAATTTAATTAATCGTGGTTGTCAACGTTGTCTGGTCAATTGGGTTATCTTTCCCTGACATAACTACTCCCCGTGTCCAGAAAAAATTCATTAAAATTGGTCTTTCAATATCAAATGGATAAGATAAGATTTCAGTTTCAATTAATGTACTTTAGACATGTTTCAGGTACAGTATTATATTTCTTTCTTTCAGATGGTACAATAAAAGTCTTAAAAGCTTTCAGTGATACAACACCTGACGGAGTGTCTCCGTTGTTCAAAACAGGAAGGTAGGCTTATTGTAGGGATATTATTTATACCTTTTTATGACATGTTTGTTGAACAAATTAAACAAAAACAACGGATACGAGCTATGTGCATCTGGTATATCAAATTAACATAGACATGTTCCTTGTTTAATAATACTGGATCACTAACACTGATTTAACAGTCTAACACCAGTTTTTTAGCCACGACCTTCATGCCCGCAGAATAACAATTTCAAAATCAGATGCATGGTATTGGTAGCCATTGATGTGCTTGGTTGTAGGGCGAATATTTTTGCTGTGTTTCTGTTTTGTAACAGCTTTTGGTCGAGCATCTCTGACGACATGAAAAGTCTCAATATACAAAAGGGGCAATCAGAAGCTGTTAGCGATGTATTCAACAACCAACAGAAAATTGACTAAAACAACCAACGCTGGTTGGCAAAACACCACACAAAAAACTAGACTGAGCAGCATGGACCCCATAAAATACAGGACGTGAACTTAGGTGCTGGAAAGGGTATTCAGTTCCTGCTCAGTGGTGCCCATACCCACTGCAGATCTTGCGCATTAAACTGCTATTATGTATATTCGAGTGATTTCAAATAAACTGTTTTATGTGGGAATTTGAATGTATTAAGAAAATGATCAGGTGAGAAAATTTGAAGATACCGTAAATCAAAATACAGACAACACAATTGTCAAAACAATGATCAACAAAACACTACATAGAAACCTAAAGATTGAGCAATGCGAACCTTATGAAAACTGGGGGTGAACCGAGAGGCTCCATAAGGGTAAACACGTGACATGTGGCAAACTATAAAGACAAACCTGGTATAATAGCAGAAGTGTATGAAAGTTTTATTTTTATGTTTAACATTTTACATTATCAGGGCTATAAGATTTACGTACATACAAAATAATACGGAAGGGAATTTAGAGCAGATGAATCGACTTGCTTCATTATCAGTATGCGCAGGATTTGATTTTGTCAAGTATCTTTCAACTGCCTCAATAGAGGTTTTCGTTAAAGAACAATCAGGTTATCGTACTTCACTTAATGCTTACCCCAGTGGTGAGGTCTTGATCTCTGTAGCCCCACCTTTAGATCATCCACATGAATATTCATTTCCCGACACCCTTGAAAATGAAAGTAGAAAACCTGCCTTAGTAAGACCGTTAGACGATCACATGAAACTATCCAAACATTTTACTACTGGCGACTTTAAGGATAAATCTACATCGTATATGAGGGTAGACTCAACATTGGTTGAATGCTTAGAAATGACAAAGCAATCGTTTAAGCAAGGCATATACATTTTGAAAGCTTACACTACGAAATCGACAAACAATGAAATGAACAGCGAGTGGAATCAAGTACAACTCGACCGGTTTCAAATGGGACAAGCTGCTGTTATTCAGGACGAGGAACAGAGTACAAAAAGTGCAATGGAACTGGCAAAGCTATTGATGAGTATATGTACACCGGTACTTCGTTTACAGAGGCGTGGATTGTCTATATCTATAAGAGACAGTGGAATATGTCAGACGGAATCAAAACTAGCACATGCTAAATACTGCAGTAAGTTTTCCTCTCTGTTTTCCTCAAAATAAAAATGAACAAAATCATATAGGGCAATAAAATGAAAACCAACACAACAAATACCACACTGTCGGAACAGTTCCATATTCCAATAGCAAAACCGATTTCCCTAACACACAAATACATGAAAGCTCACTTTCCTGGATTTATGCAGGCACTTCAATGCAAAGTGGAGGATTATACTAATTTTATGGACACACAAAGTGGCAAGAAAGTATTAGATTGAAATTTGTAATATGTGATGTTGCATAATTTTGAAAAAAATCCTAAAGTTATAATAATAGATTAACCAATACTATATCAATCAATTTACTGAAAATAAAACTAGTTTTTTCCTCTTCAGATATCGAAATCAATAGATGATAATATAATAAATGTATATCTCTTCAGGTATCGAAATCAATATAAGATAATATAATAAATGTATATCTCTTCAGGTATCGAAATCAATAGAAGATAATATAATAAATGTATATCTCTTCAGGTATCGAAATCAATAGAAGATAATATAATAAATGTATATCTCTTCAGGTATCGAAATCAATATAAGATAATATAATAAATGTATATTTAAGATAAAATATTGATATGCTAGACAAATGTTTAAAGGGAATAAAACATCAATTTGAAAATATTTATTCATTGTTTATAACTTTTTGAGAATTGAGTTGTTGATTCAATTCAATTTGAAACACAGGTGAAATGAAAATATTTAGAGTAACTGAAAATTTATAAATTTGAATAACACTCTTAGCAATGCAAACAATTGCCCTTTAACTACAAAATAAACGTTAGAGAATATCGAATGGCCAATCAAAAATTAGCAATACCAAGAAACTGGCAACATAGAGCACACAAGACGAAGAGAAGTATGCTGTAATTAATATACTAAGTGTACCATTGGTTACGACCATTTACCGACCATGCCATTACATTGTTATATTGTCCATTTTTGCTGGATGTATGTGGGTTTACGATTTTCATTCTTTGTTTAAATAGACGTTAGAGAGAACCGAAAAGACAATCATGAATGGACAATCCAGAGATACTGGCAACATAGGGTACACAAGACGAAGAAAAACAAAACCACAATATATGTTGGACGCCACTATACACAAGCAAACATAAATAACATGACCCCTACAAATAACTGAAGGTAAAAACGAACCGAACATCGTTTTTATGCGGAAATCGTAACATTGCTCTATTATAAAACTCAATCACGATAATATAGAAAATATTGCGTATGATAATTGTGATTTCAACTAAGCCGGTTTCTCCTTTCGCTTTGCATCATTGTATAGTATGATTGTGTACTGTCAATATCAGCATAAAACTTCCGTGTTTGGTTTTTCCTTTTATTTCATGTCAGTCTATGTTGGATTGTATCCAATGGAGAGATCACCACAACGACAGTATATAAGATTAACAACAAGTATTCGAGTTGGTCGTAACGATGATGTCCATCACTGGGAAGACTTGAAAGAATATAGATCAGAACTAATATCAGGTATTCTATAAAAACGTAGATATCAAATATAGTGCACACGACGCGTTTCTGGAATAATCTTTCGGCTTTGAGCGTACCTAACGATGGTTATTCCAGAAACGCGGTGTGTAACACTATATGCGATGTCTAAGTTTTATTACTAGCACTGGGTCGATACATTTGCCGGTCGACTATTAATCCACGGTGGTATCGTCTTCCCAGTAGGTAGTGTTTCGACACTGGCATGGTTTATTTGATATATTCTTATTGAAATTTACAGTTTCAAATAATGTAATTATTATCAAAACTAAGCTTTTCCTCCCTAAAGGCATAGATGACCATAGACGGTTTTGGTTATCCTGTTTAGGCCCTTTGGTTGTATTGCTCCAAGCATTTTAAAAATTATTTACCCATCTTTCAGTTTTGAGCGAACCTGATAAAGATTATTCCAGAAACGCGCTGTGCGCACTAAATTTGATATCTACGCTTTTATTTTTTTACTTCATCAAATACACTCATACTTAACAATTGGAACGCAAATTAATTTAAGTATTCTTGAGCGAGATTTGACCTGAGTTTTAATAAAAATAAAAAAATACATTATTTAGGAACTGTAGATATAAACAGTCAAACCTGTATTAAGACGTCACATTTCATACAAAGAAAAGTGGTCGTATAAGACATGTGACCTCTTAAAGCAGGTTGAATTCATATGAAATTTTCTATGACAGGAGGAAAACATATTACATTTTAATACAGGTAACTACATAATAGAGGTGACCGCAGAGTCAAGTTTGACTAAATATCTACTAAACCATGTCAGTGTCGAAGCACACAGAACTGGAAGGATGATGCGATTGGGAACTAATAGTCCACCACCACTATATTCAACTGATGATCTTTCCAAATATTTATTCAAATGATGAAATTAGACCGATTAAGCCTAAGTTTTACTTCGACAAATCTTTTTATTTGCATTGGTCATCTTAAAATTAATTAATATGAAGTTCGTAGATATTCCTTGTCGATAATCCTCTTCAAGAAAAAAGAAGATAGACACCAATGAAACATGAAAAAAAGTAGATAATATTACAACAATTCTGACAGCATGAGATACCTCACACACATGGGAGTGATACCAGAATAAGAAGGAGAATCAATAACCATTACCGGAAGTGGCTTTAAATACAAAAAATTATTGCGAACATTTTACTCTATAAAAGCAATTGTATATCCGATTTTATTTCTACTTTCTTTTCATTTCTTTTGGGGTTTTTTTCTGGTGGGGGTTAAGAAATTTCTGTGTTACTATTCTTTATTGTTGTAGACAGTATTATGCATAATTAATTACTACAAAATTTATATAGAAAAAATAAAACAGATTCATGAAAAGAGAAAAATATACTTGTTACATATAATATTTGCGTCTGCAATCGAATGCGCTGTCTGAGTTATTTCAGGTGGACCTCAGATAATACCATACAACCTGGAGAAAGCATGTAAGCCACCTGAACTTGGAGAGAAAAATGCCCATTTGTCATTTAAGCTTAATCATATTGGGTAAGTTACAATTCTAATGGGTTAGCATACGGGCATTATGTCATCTACGTCTTACATTGTATAAGCATATTTCTCTTGGGTAATAGAGTTACTACCCTTCTGAAGCACATAAGTTCACTCCTGAATTTTAGTTGTGTGCGTATAGTAAATCTTTAGTTGCATGTGTAGTGTTTTGTAAATTTTGCATATCCCTTGTAAAATCTACATACGCCTTACGAAATATCAATATCTCAAATGACAATGGATGTTTTACTTTTTACTTAGATTTTTCTTTCCTCTATCACTACCAAGATCTTTACCGGACTTAACTGTATATATGAGTAACACGTCGGGTGTCCTATAAGAGGCAGGAACTGCTTATCCTTCGCGAGTACCTGCGTTCACCCCAGTTTTTTGGTGGGGTCCGTGTTGCTCACCTTTTTAGATTTTTGTGTTGTCCTATTATGTGTCTTTAGGTTCTGAGTTCTGTGTTGTGCTGTCCTTTATTTATTCCGCATAAAACGATGTTCGGTTCGTCATTACCTCAAGTTGTTTGTAGGAGGTTACGTTATTTATGTTTGTCTGCGAATAGTGGTGTCCGTTTTGCTTTGTTAGTCTATATCTACGTCTTGTGTCTTGTATACCCAATGTTGCCAGTTTCTTTGGGTTGTCTATTTTTTTTATTCCCCCTTTGGTGTTCTCTAACGTGTATTCACTTATACCTGTTCAAATTCACATATACCTGGTCAAATTCATATATGTATATATCTAGACAAATTCACATATACCTTGTCAAAGTCACATAAACCTGGTCAAAGTCACATAAACCTGGTCAAAGTCACATATACCTGGTCAAAGTCACATATACCCGGTCAAAGTCACATATACCTGGTCAGTCACATATATCTGGTCAATTGTATGTGAAATTATAACAAGAGCAATTAAATGGCATCCATACGATATGGATTTCACCTAAGTTATTGGCTTACTCACAATAGAATGAAGCGACATAAATTTATTTACAGAGTTGTCTCCCTTTGAAGTCAATTTTATCATTATAATTTTTGCTGTAGATTCTGTTTAAATTTCCTGAAGACAAAACAATGCGATCAGAGTACAGAGGCAAGACATTTGGAAGCTGAAAAGTTATGGAAACAATTGTCTTCAACTGTTAGTAGAGGCACACTTCCACCAACTGAAATGCAAAATTATATTTCTGAATGTCTGTATGATGTATGCGGAGGTTGTCCCGGGGCAGGTAATATTTTTCAATTATCATAAATGTGGATTATTTTTTAGTGGCAAAGTACCATGAACCAATGATAAACAATGAATATGACAAGACAATTTAGTCTAACAAATTAAATAGACAAAAAAAAGTTTTAGCATTTAAAGTTCAGTTTTGTCAAACACGTGGAACTATAGTAAAACTTGTCTCCATCGAATTGTGAAATAAAAACCTCATGAGTAACCTGAACACCGAATCAAAACCGGATATCCGAAATGATTAAATGTTACCAAACACTTGTCTATTCGGAATTTTTAAAATTAGTCCAAACGGTAAATAAAATATACTGTGTTTATGAAAATGATTGTATAAATTTGTACTGAATAATAATATGCAAACATATATACTTTACATGTCATACTGAAATTGCTCACTGAAAAGGTGTCTTCTTTAAATATAGATTAAATTGAATGGGTTTCCACCCATCAATTCACTTATTCCAATTATAATTAACCAGTTAGTTAGTTAGTTAGTTAATTAGACAAGTGCTAAAGACAAGGTACAATTAACATATCAGCAATGGAAATTAATACTGGCAATACTCTGTACAAAATAATTAATTGGTTGGTTGGTTTTATGGTGTTTAACACCACTTTCAACATAATTAATGCACTCACAAATATCTCATAATACATAAATGGAACTCTTCTTTTTTATGTTAGTGTGTAATTTTGTTCTAGAGTTAGGGATTATGATTATGGTGTTTAACGCCACTATCAACAATATTTCAGCTATATCGTTGTGGTCAGTTTTATTGGTGGAGGAAACCAAAGAAAACCACCGACCTGCCGCAAGTCACTGACAAACTTTATCACATAATGTCGTCTCTCGAGTACACCTCGCCTGAGCGGGATTCGAACTCACAACTTAAGTGGTGATATGCACTGTCACTGATTGTATAGGTAGTTGTAAATCCAACTACCACACGATAACGACTACGACGGTCCATAACCAGTAATATCATGTTTGACTTGTCTAATTATTTAAATTTGGATTCATTTTAATTACAACAGGTCCTAAATGGGATAAGAAGGTGAAGGCTTGTGTGGCACTTATTGATAAATATATGATATATACACGGAACCCCTTAGTACAAGATACAGAACAAGTGGCGTTTTTCAACACTGAAAACGATAAGTCGGCTGCACATGGATTAGCATGCAAAAATGGAGTCAAATGTGTTGAAAATGTCCAACTGTATAGTATTCTACGTAAGGTTTATTTGTAATCGAATATAAGACAAACTAGAGAGGATGTATACTCAATAAAGTAGTCCTGCTTTCTAAATGACAATATTATTTCCCTCGCGGCGACTAGTAAGTAACCGATAGTATATAGGAAGCAAGTGCGGAGATCTAATTTTTATTAGGTTGTTACTTTGTATAACTATCGTTTCTAAAACCATATGCCTATGTTTGTTTATATACACAGTGTGCTTGTACAACTATTTTGGTTGTTGTGATCTTTGTCACTACGAATCGATCCATCATTTCTTGATTCATGACTTGTCACCTAATGTTTTAACAAGAGTATATATGACGTGTATTATAAGTGGAGCAGGAACTCTTTACCCTTCCGGAGCGCATGACTGCACCCTCAGAATTTAGTGTGGATTCCTGATGTAGTATTTTGTCCATCACTGATTGTCTTTTTTCTCTTTGCCATTGCATTGTCTGTCTTTCTAAATATAACTTCAAACTTTTCTTAGTGATACAGTTCATACAACAAACGGATGATAGTACAAATTAGTGATACAGTTCATACAACAAACGGATGATAGTACAAATTAGTGATACAGTTCATACAACAAACGGATCATAATACAAATGATGGTGCATTCACATCACATCTTTACATACAGCTGTTTTATCGAACATTGATCAACAATACCATAATCTAATGGTTTCGATATTATTCAACATTATAGTATCAAAGGAACATTTTTCTGTATTGGACTGATAAATTTTCAGATTTCGTGAATGAATATCTCTGTAATTTGTCTGTTTCGACATTATCCTCATATGCCGTACAATTGAACACTTTTAAAATAAAAAATTATGCAATATGAAATATATGAAAATATGTCTGTATTTTATCCTTCTCGAACACCTGTGTTTACCTCAGCTTTTATGGTGCGGTCCAAGTTGTTGATCTTTTTAGTTTTGTGTACGTGGTTCCTTTTTACTTGATCCGGGTGTCTTATAAGAGACAAGAACTGCATACCCTTCGCATAACTACTGTTATGGCTAAATATAAACCTGATGTCAACAGTTCTATTGAAGAAACCGTGTTTGATGGTCATGATAATCCCAGTCCACTTCTTGAAATTGTGGAACAACAAATTGCAAAACAAGCGAAAGGGAATGTTACTGTTTATATAGAAAATATACGAGACATATCCGCGCTACGAAATGTTTTAAAAGTAAGTCATTGTAACCCTTACATTATATATAGCTTTCAAAATAAAATAATAAGATTTGGTTGATCCTACACAATTGTCGCACGTTGTGGATTGTAACAAGACAAAAAAATAAGAGAAGGTTGATCCTATACAATTGTCGCACATTTATTAAGGGTAACACTATAATGGAACAGCAATAGCTGAAAACAGTAACAACTGAAATTCTGGAAGACAAATGGGCAACAGAATTAACAAGTAAATTGGGTTTCATGTAAGGTTAAAAACCAGCTAAAAATGGATAACAGTTCATGACGTTTCTCTTAAACGGAGTATTTACTTCCACCATGGAACGTATCTAACAGAATAGTTGTACATGTACAATGTATATATAAAAGTGAGAGAGAGAGAGAGGGAGGAGAGAGTGATGTGAATATAATATAAAGAGGATAATATGATAATAGGTGTTACCTAACTTGGGACGAAGTCCAATATTTTTTTAAGCAATATTAACTCGGATATATGGACCTATAATTTTTTTTCAAAGTAGAACGAGGGCGGATTCAGATTTTCTTAAAAGAGGGGACAAATAGGGGGACCCAGACCATAGTTGGGACTTCGTCCCATATAGAGGGTCTTGTTGGTGTCTTAGCTTAATATAAAATTTGTTAACGCCACAATATAGCAGAAATACTGCTAAAGTTGGCGTTAAGCACCAATAGATAAATCAATCAATTTAATGACTCGTATTTTTCATATTCTTATACCTTTGTATTGATGTATTTAATACAATATTGTAGTTATATCTTATTTAAATGTTTGGTGAAAACAAATATTAGTTTGATTTGGGCATATGCTAGTACTACCATTGCTAATGTCTAACAAACCAAAAGTAAGCTTTTGTTCTCACATTTATAATATGTATGCTTTTAGGTTTTGATGATATATAATAGAGATGTCAAACATGTGAATTTCTTAACCTTAAAAGGTGTTAGCAAAGATAAGCTAGCATCGGCCATACAGCGGAAGATTGAGACGTGGGCCGGAAGTGCTTGTCCAAGATGGAGTCGGTTTGCAGTAGTACCTTACAGTGTAGAAATGGTACCTCCCATACGTGAAGCTCGAAGTATTGAAGATGGCAGACATCGAAACAAAATGAAAGAAAAACAACGTAACTGGGAGATAGATTGGATAATGATGACTTGATTTACCAAACAATTTAAAACTTGTTTTCAAATACATTTGTATATTTCAAATATTAAATGAAATGCATCCATCTATTTTTAAGTGTATATAAATCGGTTTCAGTTCTAAATTTAACAATGTCGCGCCATAAGATTGCATTTTTTCCCTCATGATGTCCTCTCGGTGTCATATTTGTCCTACAGCACAAAATAATAACCTTCAACATTTTTCGATTTCTTTCCAATT
>MJUT01007841.1:18344-34827 GCA_002080005.1 Gigantidas platifrons
GATGAAAAAAATTGGAAATTTAAATGAAGGACGAGTTTCTGAATTTTATTTGAATATGGGCGGATTTGTAAAGTTGTTGTGGAAAAATTCATTGCAATTGTGACTCACGTCAGTCTGATTTATCTGTGGAACCAGGCACGATGTGTTATTATTGTCCGAGTCGTGTGTATTTCATGCGTAACAGAATTCGAACTAAGGAATGAATCTATGTCCTCAAATGAAACGTTCTGAAATCTACCCGGCTGGGCTTTAGTTTGATATGCATTTTCATTTGGAACATTTGTTTGGACATCTAGAATATTAAATTCTGGCATTTCCACATTTTCCAAGTCAAAATCATTTTCTTCTAAAAATTGGGAGACTACAGCTGCCGTATGCATCAAAATAATCAAACATTTTTTTTTTTAATTTTAAGATTGTTCAAAGCAGACGATTTTTCATTGAAAAGGGGCGGTGAAATGAAACTGACAATCTACAATGCACTTTTAACATTGCCGTTGTTTGTTTATATTTAAATCTGTTGTTTTATGCTAGTGAAATGATTCGATTTAGAATAAGCAAGTGTTTCATTTTAATGTATAAATAAAATGATTCAATTAAAATAATTTATAAAGGTACGTACAACTTTATTTTCATTTGTTTAATTGTTTCAGTTTACAATCGTATGTATTCACCATAACACAACAAGGGATGTAAACACTACACTTATAGTTGTCTAAAAGTAGTTCAGGCGGGAAAAAACGGATATTTCACATGTGAAATATCGGAATTTATTTCACGGATAAATCTCCATAATTCACACCTATCTATATAATAAAATGTATTTATTGTTAAACCAAGCACACCCTGAGAGCTGTTGTCCAACTAATCAATATATTTTTACCATCTTGCATATGATTGAATGGCCAAAGGAGAAGAAAAGGTTACCTGACATGACTCTTTACTGGATGTTGTTAGATGTCAACAACCATATCCAGTCTGCCACACAGGCTAGTCAAATACTTACTATAAGTCAGAGGGGCTGTCATGATTGGAATCAGGGCCATATCCAGTCTGCCACACAGGCTAGTCAAATACTTACTATAAGTCAGAGGGGCTGTCATGGTTGGAATCAGGGCCATATCCAGTCTGCCACACAGGCTAGTCAAATACTTACTATAAGTCAGAGGGGCTGTCATGGTTGGAATCAGGCATTTACAACTATCTTTGTACTCAATACAACAATATATGATTAAGTTTGTCAGTGACTTGCAGCAGGTTGGTGGTTTTCTCTGGGTACTCAGGTTTCCTCCACCAAATAAGACTGACTGCCACGATATAAGTTAAAGTGGCGTTAAACACCATAACCCTAGTATAAGTGTTTGAGGTAAACAATAGGTATAAATATATACTTACAGGATCAAATTTATCTCCAGTAAATGTTAAAGCAAACAATGATTCCTCCTGCATCCCTGGTGGCCACTACAAAATATACATACATTTACACTTTAATTTTATCTGCACAATCACATGACATATTTTCATTTGACATTATCTATGTAATAATTACAAAAAAATTATAAATTTTTCTTTAATCCTGATCATTATTATAAATTTATTCCCTTATCATTACTCATTCCAATGTTAACTGCATCGGTGGTGTAATGGTTAGCATGCTCGCCTCAAATGTGGTAGATTGTGGTAGACTGTCAAGTCAAACTAAACACTATAATATTAGTATTTGCTGCTTCTCAGCTAAGCTTACAGCATTAAGGAGTAAGAGCAAAGATTGGTTGGCTCTGAGTCAGGTTAATGTGTGGAGTGACATGTCTATTTAAGGATTTCATTGAGCTAATGCCATCAAAATCCACTTCAGCGTGTTGGCTTAGCATAAAGTAGACACCATCATCAACTGAAGTTATGCGTTCAATTCTTGACTCTTTGTCAGTTTTCATGCAAAATTTTATGTGATCCAGTTTCCTCTGCCAATAAAACTGACCTCCACAAAATAACTGGAATATCGTTAAAAGTTGTGTTTGCAGACATTTAGAGTAAGAATTTATGTTGAACATGTTTCCAATCACCAGAAATTTGTTTAAATATTTTCTGATAGATTCAAAATATGGTAAAGACAGAATTTTATACATCTTTTAATGTTCTAAATATAACCTACCATATTTTCTAATTTAAGACTACCAGCTTCTTCTAAAGCTTCCTCTAACATCTGATCTGTAATCCCTGAATTTAAAACATAACCAGAGGAACATTGTGTTTGTTTTATATGTAACAATCGTCTTAATTCACTAATGGATAAAATAAATCTACTCTGTAGTTTTTCACAAACAAAATTCAACAATTCTGTATTTTTTTCATCAAATTTGGTTGATATTGAATTTGTAGATACTTTATCACAATTTGCTTTTGGACTATTTGAACCATTAGTCACATGATTTACTTCAGCTATTTCCATTGGTTCATGTTGAGTAAGAATATCTTCATCTGCACTATTTTCTGTATCCATTTTAATATCAGGTTCTATGTCACTGTGATCTGAAACAGAACGGCCACTTAATGTCCTCTTTCTCCTAGGAGATCCCTTCGATGAATTTCTCCTTCGTCTCACAGGTTTGTCTATTCCTGGTATTCCTGAGTCTGTCAAAAAAGAAGAAAAAAATATCCTAATAAATGAAATCAAAGAATAGTGCAGTAAGAAAAAATCAAAGCACCTAGGGCATTGCACGACATTTGTTTCTACTCATTAGCATATCTTATTAATATGAGTACATTGTACATGTATCATTATATTCCTTTAAATGTGTTCACTTTGCACAGCATGTATGATGAATAATAATTGAAAGCATTAGGTCACTAGGTTACTGTGTTACAAGAATGGATATGGGTAATATATCTTATCTATGAATACCTAATTTAATTCAATAGTACCACTAGACTGAATATTTCTGTCTCTTAAATCAATATTTGATCATTAATATTCGTTTTTACTATATTTTTACGTTTTTTCTTTCTTTTTGATTTCAAAGAGTAACAATAAAAAAACCTCAAACCATAGATAAATAAAAGAACCGCCTAGCGCATGAATGTGCGACGTATCTCCCCGCACTTGCATACTATTTAGCTTTATATATTCATAGAAAGCAGCCTTGCAGTCTTAATGTATAACATACTTACAAGCCACATGCAAAGATTATTCAAATCTATCCATGTTTACTAAAGTTATCACATAAACAAGACACAATTCTCAAAATTGGTGATTTTTCAACCAAAAACTAATATTTTTTCCCAAAACCCTTGCTTCAATTATTTCCATGTTAGAACCCATCCAAGACAATGATAATTACAAGCAACATGCAAACAATTATTCAAATCTATCCATGCTTACTCAAGTTATTGAGTAAACAAGAAAGTGTGACGGATGGAGACAGATGGCCGCTATTACTATATCCCCTCACCGCTATCGCGGGGGGATAATATAGGCTTGACTCGATGCTGCATGAGACACCTGCAGCATGTTGACAAAGTCTTCCTCTTGCACCAGTTTTACTGAAAAGGATAATTTTCCAGCAAATTTCATCACTAGGCAGAATCTGCTTGATAAATGCAGGAAGGAATTTCATAAGGAAGTTAGAGGAAAAAAACTACCATTAAATTCATGAGTGAGTAATTAATGTTTAACACTGAGTGAACAATTTTTTAGCTATATCATGTTGCAAATAAGTTACTTTACAATGTGATGAAGATGATGCCTGCTTTGTATTAGAACAAAATGGTAAGCAGGATTTTCATAGCACTAGCTCACTAAAATCACATGTAGAGACATGTGGCTCGTCCTGACTCTGATTCAACCAGTCTTCATCTTTACTCCTTAATGCTACATGCTCAGCGGAAAAGCAGCAAACACCAATTTCATAGTCTTTGGTTTTACCCAACCGACAATAATTTTACATTTACCTTGCTACATTATTTTAACATCTACATTTTTAATGACAACTTTCTGCTTATGTTTATATAAGGTTTGTCGCACATTCATGCGCTATGTTATGACATAGTTGCAATATCGTCTGCTTATGTTTTCGCGTTTATATAAGGTTTGTTAGAGAGTTTACTATGACATAGTTGCAATTTCGTCTGCTTATGTTTTCACGTTTTTTTTACTTACCAGTCAACATTAAGAAGAAATCACACGACATTTGATTGATTGCTCTTCTGGCAAAAAAAAAATGGTAGAAAACGAATGTTAAATCCCTATATGGAAAACGACTCAAATGAATGACATGTCATTGTTTAATTTAAGCTGTACCTGATTCAATGCTTCACATATACAATAGTTTGACGTAACACAGTAAGTATTTTTAATTTCCCTACCATTTCAACCATTTGTCAGTGACTTGTGGCAGGTTGGTGGTTTTGTTCGGGTACTCTGGTTTCCACCATCAATAAAACTGACCGCCAAGATATAACTGAAATATTGTTGAGAGTGGTGTTAAACATCATAACCCATCCACCCATTTTAGCTGACTTTTGAAAGGGTGAAACAGAGAATAGTAATCATCAGCTAGCTTACCACAGATGTTTCGTTTTTCTATAACAATCGTACCTTTGTCTTTGAATTTCTTTTCATGCTCTTTAGGAATCTTTAATTGTTTGCATAGAATTTGATACTTGGAATCCCAGAATGCCTTCTGTCTGTGAACTATTTCTGAATTTCTATCAAAAGAACAAGTATATTAAAAACAACTTTAGTACTTTGTTTTTAACCACAAACAATACCATACAATATCAATGTAATTTCTTAATAAATTATAAACACAATTGCAGCATGGCATCAATTATATTTGTACCATGCAAAAAAATCATTTTAACTATTACTATAAATAAGGGATATTCCATTGAACAATCAGGAGGACAGGAATGGATTTCATAGACTCACATTAACAAAGATATATGTTCTTTTCTAAAAAAAAATAATGTTGTAATATTAAAAAGATATAGTATCAATGATTAAGGCAAAACAAACTAATTAAAAATTAAATGTTAGTTAGATTTTATTTTTGCCCATACACTAACATCTATTCTAACATGACCTCACTCTTTCCCTTTGTTAAAAAAAAAAACAGAATTATTTCTTCGTATTATCTCATTAGCACATGCGCCGATGAATGTGACTGACGTTTCCATTGGCAGCATAAATTGTGACCCGAATAATGCTGATAGAGGGCGCAGTATTATTTGAGTTACATAAATTGTGTGCGACATTTTCCGCAAGTGTATGTATAAATTACCGTCTTCCAATCAAAGTATACTACCATATTTTTACTCTTAGACATATCAGAATTGAAAAAAATCATGAAAGCCAGAATGTGTTTTGAGTTTTAACATGGATTGGCAGATATTAGTGAATTTTATCCCTCGCTTCTGGCTCTGGATAAAATACTAATATCTGCCAATCCATGTTAAAACTCCTAACACATTCTGGCTTCCATGATTTATTTCTTAAACAACATACTGTTTGGGATCATATAAGGTAACCTCTCATTCATCTTTGACTGTCCAATCACATGCAAGACAATTAAATATATTGACCAATCAGACAACAGCTCTTGACATGTACTCGGTTTCAAAAAGTAGGCTCATCGCTGATTGGTCGTTTGAAGATATGAACCCCGACATGACCCTAAACAGGTTGTTGTTAGTGTATCGTCAAAACAAAATGATACAACAAACATCTAATATGGTTGTTTCTAATCATTTCCATTCCATCAACACTTTGTTATTTTCTTCAGCCAGATCATATGATTTCGATGGAATGTTAGTACTGGACTTCCGGTGTCAATGTACCCAACAAAAACTCCAATCGATATGTTCCGTTTTAATGATTGATCCTCAACTTTAAAAAATCTTAACATTTTCTGTAAAAGACAGATATCAATTAAATTATTTTATTTGCATCAAAGACTTCAATGCAGAGACAATTACTTCTTTAAAATTAAATGTGTTTTCTTTCTTTATTTGCTGCTGTCAGCATCATGAAAGGATAACGATCTGCCTTTATATATTTCTGATATCAGACAGATAGTGGGGAACACCAGTATTTATTCAGCTGTTTCCTTGGCGTCTCAAAATTACAATTACTTAAAATCTACCACATCTATGCTGACGTTGTCACAGTAATAGTGTAAACACTGGAAGTCGTCTGCCTAACATTTCAGATCTCAAGACACAAAAAAGACGGAACATGGTCGGAATTGACATGATTCGAAACAACCGTATTACAATTAGATTAATCTCTCAACAAAATAAAGAAAGATATTATTTTTCCATAAAAATAGAATATGTTTTCAACAGAAAATTTAATTTGCTTACCTTGTAACAAATTCATGGTCATACTGGAACAGAAATTCCCATCCACAGTTAGCCCGAATTCTTGACATCTGTTCTAAAATGTCTTTCACATCTTCTGCTGGAAGCTAAACAATAAACATTTTGTTTTATATAAAAGAACAGTTTGGCATAAAAAGTCATCTAACGTGAAAAATTGATACCATATCGGATGGAGGTATGGGAAGTTAGATTCATTTTCAAAGATGACATGACGGAAAAGATATATATGTTCTTTTGTTAAATAGGCTAAAAGTACATGCACTAGGATTAATTGTACAATGAAATACTCTTTAGTTAAAAGAAAAAAGAATATCATAGAATATTTATTCTTTATAATGTTTATTCTTTATAATATTTATTCTTTATAATGTTTATTCCACTTTTTTTTTCTGTCATTCATACATTTATAACTATATCAAGTGAAACCTAATTTTACAAATATAAGTATATTTGATGTATTAACATTTGTTTGATAAGGTAGTATATTACAATAACATCATAGAAATTTTGAAGACTCTCTGCAAACAAAGAGCAAAATAGAAAGTGATATGGAAAGGGGTTGTTTGTTTAAAACTCAAGCCTAAGATCATCCCTAAACTCCAACCAATGGTCATACTTGTGTCCTATTTTCATTCTTGTTTTGTTTTATATTGACAAAACTTCCTTTTCTAGCTGAATCTGTTAAATTTTAGAAAAAAAATAACAACTGTCTAACTGCACAGGAGAAGGTCAAGCCAGGAGTCATATGAATATGTGATTGTATCATAGCACAGACAGAAATGATTTTGGGTAACGTAATTTACTCAAGTCATAACACATTTTGCATGTAAAATTAGGAAAATGATGCAATAAATGTAATTCTTCAATGTAAATATTCATTGAAATGGTCTGATTCATAATACAATTTGAATACAAGAATGCATAAGATTGATTTTTTTTTACTATTCAAAATGCTATAAATTTTCATTGTTTTTTTTTGTTTTTTTATAAATCACACTTGACCTTTACAACAGAGGCTATATCTTTCCTTGTAACGACCCTGGACTGTGTAAATCTCCACATCTATAAATAAATATATTTGGATTAAAAGTTATATATATGTAAACAAAGTTGTTTTCTTGAAAAACTTGATGTAAGAATAACAATTGTAAGCTTAATTTGCCCTGATAACTTGAATATTCTCCTTATTCATATCAAAATTAGTATGTCAATTTGACTTCCACACAACAATGTTACATTGTATATCTACTGGCTACTGTCATATTCTAAAATGACGTCCTTCTTTCGCTTTGTAAACAAACAAGCAATTTATCGATTGGGTATAATCTCATTAGCACATGCGCCGGTGCATGTGTCTGACTTTCCCATTGCAAATGTACATGTTGATGAATTATCGTTTGCTCGAATTTGGCAGTAATTGTGTGCGACATTGTCCGCAAACGTAAATATAAATTACTGTCTTCCAATTAAAGTAGACTACCGTATTTGTACTCTTAGACATATCAGAATCGAAATAAATCATGGAAGCTAGAACGTGTTTTGAGTTTTAACATGGGTTGGCGGATATTAGTATTTTATCCCGAGCCAGAGGCAAGGGATAACATTTACTAATATCTTCATGTGCTCTATATAAATTTTTCTCTCAAACTTCAAATTTGGTATAAGAAAAAGATCAAATTGGGACCAATCTTTCATTTGTTCTTCTACTAAGTCCTACATAGCTTATATTGAGATAACATACCACATAATCTCGACCTTTACTAAGATGTTCACTAGACACACCACTGTGGGGACTACATGCATCCTTAGGATAGAGGATTTCACTGTAATAAATATCAACAAAGCAACATTAATATCTATATAATGCAATAGTTATCTACATTAATCTTTAACACCACTTTTCAACAATATTTCATTTATAACATGGCAGTCAAGTTTCATTGATGGTGAATATCCACCAACATGCTGCAAGCTCAGGGGTTCAAAATGATCTGTAAACTTTCTTCATTGTCTTCAGACTTTTACATTGGGTGTTAACTGTACCCACTGACCTTCTGAAACTCTTAAAACATCTACATTGTATTCCATTAAATCCTAGATCTGCTCATTTTGTTAAAAATATCAATTGGAAATTATATTTAACAGCACTGGTCACAAACAGTAATCAAGTTTGTTTTTTTTGCAATGGAACCACCATTGTAGTTATTAACTTCTGGAAAACAAACAAAATGGCCACCCTTATTATCATGCCAGATTTCAAATGAACTGAAGTAGTAACATACTTGTCCCTCTCAAGAAAGGTCCTCTCGTGCCACTTTGTCATTGTAGAAGGGTGATTTAAGAAAAGGGGGACTTCTGTATAATAGTAGTTATAGGCACAAAATTTCATTGTGCAATGCTAGTTTCTGGACATCAAGAAATTATGCTGGGCAACTAAAATTGTTATTTTAAGGATCCCATCTTACAACTGCAGCAAAAATTGTAAGCTTTATCCCTATTAATTTATATAGCTGTTACCATTGAAATTTAACCCTAAAGGTAGGGTTTGCACAGCTTTCCATCTGATTGTAAATTGGTACGCTTTGTGTTATTTTGTCTGATGAATGTAGGGAATGAACTGATTTTGGAATGATGTTACAACACAACAAACGATTTTCAATTTTCCTGTTTACACGTCTAAACTTGTGTCGAAAATGATGCCTTGAGTAAAAATTGGAACAAAAATTGTGCCCGTGTATACACACCTTTAGAATAAGAAATTAAAATATTGAAAATGATTTTTTAACAAGTGAAAACAAGGACATACCAGCCAGTACCTTATTTATATCTTCAATGGAAAAGCTTCACTCGTTCATTATAATAATATGTTATTGCCATACCTTTTTACAACCCAGCATCCCTGAACAAGCACGGCTACCTGTTGAAGTGATCGTACAGCAGCACCGAGGTCTGTTCCTTGAGGTAGTAGTGTCATTAACTGACTAAATGTGATCACTTTGGCTGTAAAAATTTGATCATGAAATTATGGATGTATAACCGTCATTCCGAAGGTTCGTGAGACATTTTGCAATGTCCAGTAAAAATTGGTTTGATCAGGTGAAGTGTACTTACAGGGTACTTACTGGACCACCACTAATTTTATAGATTCAAAGTGGTAAATGTCCTGTAAAATACCGTTTGCTCAAGTAAACTTGTTTACTGTACCGATTATCCAGTAACAAATAAAATCAAAAACTATTTATAATGACATTTTTTACTGGAATTATTGTCCAATTTAAATCAAAATACCTCAGGAATCACTGATATAATGTCATTTCCAACAATATTTCAGCTATATTGTGGCAGTAAGTTACTAGTGGAGAAATCAGAGTACCTTAAGAAAACCATCCAATCTTTCACATGTCAATTATAGACTTTATCTCTTAAGATTGTATCATAGGCAGGAATTTCCTCTCATTCATCAGTGGCAAATAGATACTGATTACATAGTTAGATACTAATCTAATTACCATAGAATTACCGTCACAGAGACTCAAATACACGGAAATCAGGAAAAACATTGGAGTATTAGCTCATACAAAATGTATCATTAAAGATGTAGATTTGTTAGGTGTCTAGAAGAACATACTTATCATTATACAAAATGTATCATTAAAGATGTAGATTTGTTAGGTGTCTAGAAGAGCATACTTATCATCATACTGTAGAACCCTCTATAAGAATATGTGTGTGTGTAAAAGTTAAATCCAACAGTGTTAGAATTAAATTTTTGAATTGAGTTCTTGACCACTCTGCTACATCTGCTATATATATCCCTATCCAATCTTCAGGCTGATTACAAGTATAGTGAGTGAGTGATTGTTTCTTAATGCCAAGGAAGCAATTTTTCTGCTATATCATTTCGAGAAGAAGTGACTTTTGATGGGATGATAATGATAATGTCTGCTTTGAACTAGATCAACATATTTAAATGGATTTTTTATAGTGTTACCTTACTGAATTAATAGTTTGTGGTTAGACATGTCACTCCATCTGGACACATATTCCAGATTCTGAGCCAAACATTCTTAACAGAGAAGCAGCAAATACCATTTCCTTGGTTTGACCTGACCGGGGTTTGAATCAACCGTCTACCATACTCGAGGCAAATACACAAACCATTACACCACCAATGCGGTTGATTCAAGTGTAAATTTCATAAAACTGACCATTGGTGAGTAGTGTTTTGACCTGGTCAGCAAGTGGCATAGTTCGTAACTGTATAAGTGATAATACATTACTTGGCATGGCTGGTTTCTCACTGAAATAGAATGAATGATAAATAAACATTTTTTTTTAATTTAATTTGTAATCACATTCAACATTTTTACATCTCCAATATACGTGGTGACCATGTAAACCAAGTACCCATTGATAATTGAAAAATGTTAAGCTTTGATAAAAATTCCAACATAAACGACAAAAGCAAGCCAAGCAACAAGTGAGGTTTTATTGATTGATATTTAATGCCAACTTTAGCAGTATTTCAGATAAATCGTAGTGTGTAAAAAAGCTAAGAGGTACATTTCAATTCCAATAGGGAAATAATCACAGGCTTTATATTGACTTTTATTACACTCTGACAGTATACACTGTTACAAGAGGCAGACAATAAAATACACAATACATGATGACGAACTGAATGAATGAAACACATTTACATAAATAGACTGAATAAATGAAACATATTTACATACATTGTAATTATTACACATGACTATAAAAGTACAATTGACCTCTATACAGGTAACTTTTAGGTAGCATATAAGATGATGGGAAATTGAGAATGGGGTATCATGTAAAATTATTCAGTAATATTTTACCGAAAATAATAGTAAAGATAAGATTTTCATTCAATTTGACGTTAACGGTAGCTCGAAAACCTGTATTGATGCATCACCAAAAAATATGTCAGGCCCTAAAGATAGTAAAAAACATGTTTGATAGTAAAGGACATTCCTATCCCTTTATTACATGTTTGATGTTTGATAGTAAAGGACATTCCTATCCCTTTATAATATGCTTGATGTTTGATAGTAAAGGACATTCCTATCCCTTTATAATATGCTTGATGTTTGATAGTAAAGGACATTCCTATCCATTTATAATATGCTTGATGTTTGATAGTAAAGGACATTCCTATCCCTTTATAATATGCTTGATGTTTGATAGTAAAGGACATTCCTATCCCTTTATAATATGCTTGATGTTTGATAGTAAAGGACATTCCTATCCCTTTATAATATCCATAGCTTCAGCTATTCATCTTCCACAATACTACATTGTACAGTATAAAATTAAATGAATTAATAATAGATGTTTTATTATCGGCTCAAGGGCACTTTCAGCAACTTTCAAGCTATTGTACAGTGAGTAAAGATGATAAGGATTAATAAAATGGTAAAACACATGGCAGAAGATTTAGGTTTTATGAATATGCATGTTTAAAGTACAATGGATATATATTAATGAATTTAAACTTTGTGATGAGATATTTATGTGATTAACACTAACCCGGGGTTCTATGGTACCGCGGTAGTTAATGTTTTGCCAGAAATAAATAAAAACGGTTACATAGCTGAGTGAAAATATTATTTTTATTACTTCAGCAGATCCCTTCCTTCATATCCAATGCATTATTTTAAAAAAAAAGTATGTTTACGAGTCTATAATCGGCAATCACAACAGCGTGCATTCTATAGGTAAAAAAAAGGTGATTCCTATGGTACCGAGGTAGTTCCGAAAATCAGTCTATGGAGTGCTGTATCAAACATTAACAGCGGAAATCTGATTCCCAGAAATCTGATAAATTATTGTTCAACATAATTAAACAAGAAAACGTTCTTAAAATCATTTGTTATTGATTTGTTCCAACTGTAAACACACTCTACTTGTTGTCTGTTTGTTTATGTTCAAAACGAGGCCAAATGTAATACCATTCCACCTATAAATAGATTCCCGCCGGTAAAAAAAAAACTATGCAGACATCATAAAATTTTGACAGATGATTGTAAACGTGTAGGTTTGGACTCCACTATACCAAAATAGATCTGCTACCGGGTGGCGATGCAATAGCGCAATCGTGTGAAACGTAAATACCGCGGTATCATAGAACCCACGGTACCATAGGAAGGGAGTATACATTGTATTTCTCCATTAAACTCATATGAAATTTAATCACTGTACAGTGCATTACGGTGACAAGGTGTATTGATTTGGGAAGCTTTGATATATAATAGTAAAATTTTAGTATTCTCAGCTTGGCTTATTATCTTAAATTTCATGCACTTTAATATTAAATTTTTTAAATTCCAATTTCACCTGAAATGAGCTTTCACATTACAATCATATGTAATTTATACCTATATAGTAAGATAAATATGACATTTGTATATCTATTATATATGATAAATATGACATTTGTATATCTATTATATATGATAAATATGACATTTGTATATCTATTATATATGATAAATATGATATTTGTATATCTATTATATATGATAAATATGACATTTGTATATCTATTATATATGATAAATATGACATTTGTATATCTATTATATATAACTGTTGCATTCACATGCTCAGGAATTCTTGAGATATTTCCAAAACTATCATGACATGTAAGGGGGATAATCAAAACATGAGTCTCTGTTTCACGAGATGGTGGAATGAACAATTCCAGTTATTTGTCAGGTTTAATTAGGATCTATGAAACTTTCTTGTCCCAACAAAAATATCAGTGAAATAAACAAAACCACTTACCTCTGTTTCACTAGACGGTGGCATTAACAGCCTCAGATATTCATCAGGTTTTATCAGGAACTTACCTCTCTGTTTCACTAGACGGTGGCATTAACAGCCTCAGATATTCATCAGGTTTTATCAGGAACTTACCTCTCTGTTTCACTAGACAGTGGCATTAACAGCCTCAGATATTCATCAGGTTTTATCAGGAACTTACCTCTGTTTCACTAGACGGTGTCATTAACAGCCTCAGATATTCATCAGGTTTTATCAGGAACTTATCTCTCTGTTTCACTAGATGGTGGCATTAACAGCCTCAGATATTCATCAGGTTTTATCAGGAACTTACCTCTCTGTTTCACTAGACGGTGGCATTAACAGCCTCAGATATTCATCAGGCTTTATGAGGAACTCAGAGGCTTCCTCATCCTTGCTAGCTTGTAATTGTGATCTTTCTGTTTCTGCTAAATCTGACTGAAACAAAACATGCATGAGAGATCATGATTTATGAAAATAAAGTTTTAAACAGTGATGATGAAGAATTCCACAAATATCAACAAAACAATCAACTCTCACCTCAACTCATTGAACATAAATAAGATCATGACATATGGCATGGGAAATCCAGATCCTGGCTTGGGACAGGCACAAAAATATGGCAGTATTAAACAGGTTAATGGGATCCCAACCCATTTAAAGTATTCCTGGATGTTCTTACATTGTCTGTTATGAAAGTTTTTTTTCCATTATATTTAAATTGCAAAATGCTTGAAATAAACCCCAAATTTTGCTAATATTTTACAATAAACTTACTGTTATATCACCTGTGTATTATACCTAAATTGCCATATTTTAACAACAATAAGTCAAGGCTTTTTTATACTTCAAAAGTATATTTTTACCATTATTATCCTATAGAGTTCATAGAACTTAGATCTAATGACCATACAGACAGAAAATATGGCTATTTCACACCAAAAAAAAACCCCCAAAAAACCAAAAGGTATATATATATCTCTATACTTGTTAATTTTTGCAATGACCTTGGTCTTTATGGCTGTGATCATGTGATAGTTACATTTACATCTACCTATACAATCATTACTAAAGTTGTGAGTTTGACTCCCACTCATGGCAAGGTGAACTTGATACATTCTTACTTGATAATGTTTGTCAGTGACTTGTAGTGGTTTTTTTGGGGGAACTCTGATTTCCTCCATCAAAAAAATGACAGCCACAATATAACTGAAATATAGTTGACAGTAGTGTTAAATAAGCAAAAATCTAAACCATAAATATAACCATAGAAAGAGTGTGCACTATACACTAACAATTATGGTAACAAAACAGGTTGGTTGATTTGTGGTGCTTGACACCGCTTTCAACAATATTTCATCTATATCGTGGTGATCAGTTTTATTGGTGGAGGAAAACAGAGTACCCGGAGAAAACCACCGACCTGTCGTAAGTCACTGACAAACTTAATCACATAATGTTGTATCGAGTACACTTCGCCCTAAACATGGTTCGAACTCACAACTTTAGTGGTGATAGGCACTGGTAGTTGTAAATCCAACTACCTTACGATCACGACAACGAAGGACCCTAATATCAAACAGGAATAATTTACTTACATTAATGTCATGATATGAAATATTTATCCACGATTCCTCTTCCCTTTTTTTCTGAAGATATCCAAAAGATCGAAGTCTCCTGGCTTTAGCTTCCTCTGTCTCCTGTCGAGCAAACTTCATGGTAACAGGCCTAGCTTCATCTTCTTCATCTTGTGAACAATCCCCTATGACATTGTACAAAAGTGGATTTATGATTATATTGATAATTTATTATATTGGACCTACTGGCAAAAATAATATTGACCTCCTATTTGGTCAATATAGCTCTTACAAAGGTGAATAACACCATTTATCCTGCAATCATTAAATTTGATGTACAATTAAGTGAGTGATTGTTGTTTAAACCCAATTCAGCTACATTTTTTGTATATCATGGTGATTGTACAATTAAGATACACATGTATACATAAATATTTGCTTTATTTGACTAGAATACAAACAAGGGCAATGGAAAGCGTGGCATATCCCCTTGCCTAACAATTTGACCCAGTGACCTTGACCTTTGACATATGACCTTGAAAATCAATAGGGTTCCAGACTCTCCTAAGGACTAAGTATGTTCCAAGTTTGGTTAAAATCCATTGAAGGATGTTGAATCTAGAGAGTTCACAAGGATGTTACGTGGTAAAAATTTGACCCGGTGACTGAAAATCAATATGGTTCCAGATTCTCTTAAGGACTAGTAGGTACCAAGTTTGGTCAAAATCCATTGAAGGATGTTGATTGTAGAGTGTTCATAAGGATGTTATGCGGTAAAAATTTGACCCAGTGACCTTGACCTTTGATCTATGACCTTCAATAGGGTTCCAGATTCTTTTAAGGACTAAGTATGTACCAAGTTTGGTCAAAATCCATTGAAGGATGCTGATTCTAGAGTGTTCACAAGGAAGTTATGCGGTAAAAAATTTGACCCAGTGACCTTGACGTTTGACCTTGAAAATCAATAGGATTCCAGATTTTCTTAAGGACTAAATATGTACCAAGTTTGGTGAAAATCCATTGAAAGATATTGATTCTAGAGTGTTCACAAGGATGTTACAGGGTAAAAATTATACCCTGTGTCCTTGACCTTTGACCTTGAAAATCAATAGGGTTCCAGATTCTCTTAAGAACTAAGTATGTACCAAGTTTGATCAAAATCCATTAAAGGATGTTGATTGTAGAGTGTTCACAAGTATGTTACGGAAGGACGGACGGAAGGAAGGAAGGACGGACGTTAGCATTACTTTATCCCTTCGCAACTTCGTTGGCGAGGAGATAATAACAGTGTCCTGATTCCTGGTTCAAGTAGAGCGAACTGTAAGAAACAGTTACAGTACAGCATGGATGTGACAGAGGATAACCTTGGAAACAATATGAACAATGTTAGTTTCTGCTCTTGGTCATTTTGACATTGCGAGATAAAAAAAATATGCATACAATGTTGGTAAAAACTAGAGCTGTCCGCATAGTGGGACTAATACCCCCCGCTTCACTCTGACTGTGTCCAAGATTATTGAAAACTAAGTCTACACGGAAAATATATTATTTGTCAAATTATAATATTTAATCACATTCAACAAAAATTAAAACGTCGTAGCATAAAAACTGTAAGAGGAGTTGCACGGACAAACCATGTACCCTTTCAGCCAAATTCACAAATAAAAAAAAAAAGTTCAACAATCTATATTTTTTGGTAA
>MJUT01007841.1:40352-55914 GCA_002080005.1 Gigantidas platifrons
GGCAGAAGTTCCCTTGTTTGTCAGATGAATTCCATCTGCATGAAATAAATGACTGTTAACAGATCCGTTTTGGTCATAGAAATGATGGTTGTGATCAATAAATTGTAAATTTAAATTCTCACATAATTCATCCAACATCATATTTAAGCCGTGAATATTTACACCGTACCGAGGTGGGATTCCAGACACCATTACGACAGTATCAGGTTGACACAGTAAACTTTCATATTTTTCATAGATGACATTTAAACTGTCACCATTATGGAAATCGTTCCCACCAATGTGTACAATAACAGTTTTATACTGGTTTAGGTCTTTCTTTTGAAGAATGTCAATAAGTTTGTCTATAGTGGCTCCTCTGTTTGTGCAGACATCAGTATTTGTAAGACCCTTTGTTTTAATGCTTTTCAGAATTGAACTTCCAATTAACAGAGTGTTCCTTGGTTTAATGTTTGGAGTACAAGACATATTAGTATTAGAAGAGGGTTTTATTTTCTTATGTGTCTTTGATGGTACATCATATTCCATTGTATCCTTAGTTTGAAGAGATTTGGTGTGAGAATTCTTAGTTTTGGGAATAAATAACGGAGCACTGTCAGTTTGAATATAAATTTCCTTGGTGTTAATAACAGATGTTTCCGTGTGTCTGCTTACAGTTTTTGGTTTTGAAGGCATCATGGAATCAGTTGTTTGTGTAGATACATCTCTATAAGAAGTACTGCACTGTGTTTGTTGGTCCTGCAGTGTTTGTTTTTCATTTATTTGTTTGTACAAGGAGACAACCATTTCCTTCAGAGTGTTGATCTCTTGTTGGATATGACTTTCATTACTGGTACTATCAATAGGTGATAAGTTATAATTTGTTAACATATCTTCATATAGTTGATTTTCAGAATAATCATTCTTTCTTGGTGTAGAAGTCCTCATTGTGTTTGATGACAGAGTACTAAGGTAAAGGGTCTGTTTAGTATCAGAATCCTTTGTGTCATCTTTCACAGATGGAGTTGACATCTGGTTAATATCACATTGTAAAGTCTCAGTAAAACTTTCTGATACATTTGTATTTACTGAATTTTCTGTATTTGAAGATGCTTGATTACTAAATACACATAGTTTACATTCATCATGTAGTTGTTTAGCAAAAGTTTTAAATATTACAATTGACCTTTTTTTTTAGTCATTTTTTTGTCAATTTGATGCAACCAATTTGTGAAAATTTCTGAAGTCATCCAAGCTTTTTTGTTGGCGACATATTCAGTTGGCAATGACTTAACATTTTTGAAACAACGAGGATTTTGGGATTTTCCAATAACGAACATGGGTAATTTATCAGTACCAGGCATGTTTGCACAAACAAGAGCAGTTAATCTGTCTTTGCTTTGCTTTCCCCCATGACATTTTATATCTTTAAACTCAAATGTTTTATCAGGCAACAAACGAAAAAATAGCCCAGTTTCATCACCATTGTAAATCTGATCAGGTGAGTAATGTTTTAAGATGTTTGAAAGTTTATTTCTCCAATCATTAATTTCATTTGAATTTTCATTTACTGATTTTGATTCTCCGCACACTTTTTTGTATGTTATATTATGGCATATTTTAAACCTTTCAAGCCAACCAGATGAACAATCAAATTCATTTTCTGAAATACCTAATCTTGTAGCAAAGTATCGTGCTTGATCTTTTAATGTACCACCACAAAGAGGAATATTTTTATCCCTAGCATTTTTTAACCATTTTAGTAATGCCTCTTCAACCTCTGGAAATTTAGCAGTTCTACATTTTTTTTCCGTTGCGAACCCATTTCACCAGAAAGATATTTTTTCTTAATTTCATCACTGTTTTTTATCCAAGTTGAAAGTGTAGACGTAGGAATGCCAAAATCTAAAGCAATTTGTTTTTTAGTTTTACCCCCTCTCTCAACAATCACAATTGCGTCATATTTAACCTCATACGATTTAGCGTCTAATTTGCGTTTTATGCCTTTTCCTGTTACTGCTGAACCAGCTATCCCCCCAGTTTTTAGGCTGGGTCCTTCACTGGTTTGATCAGCGTTTGTGTGGTTGGCTATCCCCCCAGAATTAAGCCCGGGTCCTTCACCAGACACACGTGCAACAGTATCATCAGAAGACATTCTGAAAGACATGTTGGAAGTGAAAAAAATTTCCCCTTTTATTACAACTGTTAATTAAGAGTAAAATTTTCTCAAAATTGAGAAATTATACATCTCCTTTAATGAAAATTAATTTCCGACAAATAATTCAATAGATAAAACGCTTCCGTTCGACCGTTGTGTTTTTTTAATAATCATTGATGTATGCCGACCCAAGCGCACTTATTATGAATCGATAATTTTTGATTGTACACTTTTAACATGTGTCATAATACCAAGCCAATTCAAATATTATCACTAATTAATTTGACAGATTATGAAATAAACATGTGAAATAGCCTAAGGTAAAAACGTCAAAGTCAATGATCGGATGTTTCACCTGTGATCCGATTTTAATCCCAAACTAATACACATGTTTTGACAGGTAAATTCGACTTAACAAATGTAAATAATATGGCTTTCTACATCTCTGGACCAAAACTTTTTTCCGAGACAACCGAAATTTCGACTCATCCGAATTCGACTCAACAGGAGTCAAATTATATATATTTATACACAACGAAGTTCGGGACTTCGATAAAAATTCGATTCAACCGGAAATTCGAGTCAACCGAGTTCGAGACAACGAGAGTCAACTGTATATACCAAGTGTTGGTATTATATCAGATAGTCTTTCCCTACCTTTGGTAAAACCCTAGTTGATCAAATTAACAGCTTGATATTCAATATATGGCCAAAATCAACTAATTTTGAATTTGGCATGCGACGTCGCGAGCTTTGACGTCATAAATTTTTACTTATTCTTTCCAACAACAAAGAAAACTTCACTTTTACATGACACACCTGGGTCCAAAATGTCTGATTTTTCACTATTACCGGAGGTAAATTCGTTATTTACATTCCTATCCGTAGATATCGCATGGGGAAATGGCTAGTTACACCCGGTAATATGGCCTAGCAACACCCAGGAATATGGGTATTTTATGCCCGGTGTTTTAACCAATCAAAAGTTGTCATAATTTTCAAGCCGGGGATAAATATTTTCATAGACTTGTGACAGCATTTGAACCAATTAGCATGATGATGTTTATCAAATTCAACCAGTCCTGAACTATGAGCTTTGGCCTGTAAATTACTTAAGTACCTCCTACACTGTCTCTTGCAGCAACTTCTGATTTAATCGTCTCATCAGCCTTGTCTAAATAATTAAAGGATGGTCTCATCTGAACTACAGCATGCAGTGGTGACAAATGTAGTTCTCCTATAAAGATCAAGATTAAAAGTCATCATCCTAGTATGTTCAGGGTTGTGGCGACACGTCCAGTTTATGGATTAGAGAGGGGGGGTGGTTATGGTGTTTAATGCCACTTTCAACAATATTTCAGCTATATAGAGGTGGTCAGTTTTATTGGTGGAGGAAACCAGAGTACCGAGAGAAAACCACCGAACTGTTGCAAGTCACTGACAAATTTTATCACATAACGCTGTATCAAGTACACCTCGCCTGAACGGGGTTCAAACTCACAACTTTAGAGGTGATAGGCGCTGATTGCACAGGTAGTTGTATATCCAACTACCATATGATCACGATGATCATGATGGCCCTTCATCCAGCTTATGGATTTGGAGTAAATGTCTATGCAATTCAAAAATGGTATCATTGAATGACTGAATTCTGTTGAGAAAGATTAAATGTAACTAACTACAAAATCTTGTGTCTAAAAGAAAGCCAAGATAAGATAACTCAGAATATTTAGTGAGTGATTGTTGTTAAACAAGGGAGAATTATTTCAGCTATATCATGCATAAACTATTTACTGTTTGATTACACAATACACAACTAAGGGAGATTTTAGAACATTTGAATGAATTGTGGCACAGTAAATGTAGTAGAATAAATGTTAACAGGTTTGGCCCTGCCCCTGTTTTGCCTGTCCTAAACAAGAACCTGGGTTTCCAGTAATAAATGTAATGGTCTTTTTCTAAGTTCAATGATTTGAGATAAGAGGTGGTTGTTCGTCTTGTTCAGGTTGGTAGAATTGTTGAAAATTTAGTGGCCTTTTGCAGAGGTGGTCTTATAAGAGGGCTATAACTGTACCATATAAAGATGGCCTTTTGTGGGAGTGGTCTTATAAGAGGGCTATAACTGTACCATATAAAAATGCTTTAATGTTTTTATCTCTACCTTGAATTACAATAAAAAACTAAAATTTAAAGAACAGAAATCCTTTGACTTTACTCACACTTTCGTGAGTTGTCAATACACGCTGTATCGTATTACCTTCCTTAAAAACTCCCACTCCGTATCTTCCCACGTTACCACTACAGGGGGCGGAGCATAGTACCTGCTTGTCCATCATATCACTGAAATACATATAAAAAGTTACATTTTCACACAGAATGATTTTAAACTTATATTATAATACTGTTGTTTCTTTATTTAATTATACAATGAGTGAGTGAGGGAGTGATTGTTGTTTAATGCCAATTCAGCAATTTTTCAGCAACATCATGGAGAGAACAAGTTAATTTTTAATGAGATGATGATGATGAGTTCTGCTTTGTTCTAGCCCAACACGCTGAGTTGGATTTTTATAGTGCTAGCTCACTGAAACAACAGTCCGTGGGTAGACATGTCACTCCACTCGGACATATTATTCTGATTCCGAGCCAACCAGTCTTTGCCCTTTCTCCTTAGTCATGCATGCTTAGCGGAGAAGCAACAAATACCAATTGTATAGTCTTTGGTTTGAATCCACGATCTACTGCACTCGAGGTGAGCACGCTAACCATAATGGCATTACGCCACCGATGCGGTTAATTATACCATGAAACCTGCCTAAATCAAACCTTGAATAAACTAGAATTCTATATAATCCAAACATTGAATAAATTCACAATGTAGGAATCTTTGTTAAATTAACCTGTAAAAAACTGAACACCTGTCTAATTGGAACACATAAGCAGGTCCCAAAAAGGGTCGATTTAGATAGGTTGCACTGAATAACATTTTTGTTCATTTTTATTGACTTTTTCATACACTGACACATTCAAAAAAGTGTATTACATTTTTAGGCAACATGTATACTAAGCCATCTGCCACAGGTTTTCAGACACAAAAGTCGTAAAACCAATTTAAATTCCCCGTTAGTACCCCCCACAACTACTTTTTGACAGGTGTGTATTGATCGGTACTTATGGAATGTCAAGACTGGTCATCGCACACGGTCATTGATCTCATAGTTGAGGGTCGGAACAGGTGAGTTGTTTTGATTAGAATAATTACCTGTATTTACTTTTCTAGTAATTACTTTTAATCCTGAGTAAAAATTGTAATTTAATTAGTTGTCATAAAAATGTTGTCCTTGAAGAGAAAGCGTAATATATAATGTGAAATTATAAGTTACGCAAAGGAAAATCCAAAATTAACACAACAACAAATTGCAGATAATTTGACAATTAAATGGGATCTTCCGATAAAAAGAAGGACTGTTGGAGATATTTTGAATCAAAAGGAATTTTACAAAAGTGACTTGTTGAACGAGTTATGTGTTTATAGTGACCTTGATGATGATCCCAAGCTACAAATGACGGTTCAAGAATTTTTCAACATTGACAAAGATCTCCAAACTTCACAGGACGTTTCCGATGTGAATATAATTGAATCTGTTATTTCGGATACGAGTGAGGACAGTCAAACTGATGACGATGATGACATTGAAGAAGTGCAACCAACATGCAAGCAAGTAACTGATAGTTTAAACATCGTGATCAAATTCTTTGAAATGGAATCAAGTACCGTTGAATCGGACATGGCAAAACTGTTTTATTTCAAAGAACTAATTTATTTATTTATTTATTTATTAAACATGTATTATTTATACTTATGTCTTTGTACAAGTACAAAATGTATGTCAGTCGAGTTGAAACAATTTGAGAAAGTTTATCTTTTCATTTGGATCACATGACTTCCAGTTTTCAATGTCCCTCAGTTTATCGCCAAACTCATTATACTAGGTGGCGGTTTAACGAGGAAGCACTGCATACATCGAAGAGAAGACCCCACAATATATACATTATTCAAAGCAGCCTTAAAGCACTACCAATAATTTGAGTTATTGGACCATTATTCTAAAATGATTAATAAGGATTTATGGGTATTTACCATCACTTTCAGAAGTACTTCAGTTATATCCTGATGGTCAGTTTCATTTCTGGAGGAATCTGAGTTCCCATAGATCAGTCCACTTTGATATAAATGGTTGACCTCGACCCTTACCTTCTATAGAATCCTCTCCATTGTTGACCTTGACCCTTACCTTCTATAGAATCCTCCATGAGCACCTTTTGAAGATGCACCATCCACATTAAGAGCAATTTGTTCTCCTTTACTCTTTGCATAGTAAGAACTTGAAGTATTAACTGACAACTCAAACTCTACCTAAAAATATATGCATAGTTTTCTTGTAATAAAAGGCTACATTGATCACAGGCTCACAGCACAATATGACTGCAGCATGTCAACAAGGGAAAGTTGAACAAGAGTATGACACAGTATTGTGATTGACACAGTAATATTCTTGACACAGAAAAGTGTTGGATACAGTAATATGCTGGAGACAGCAACTTGGTAGGCCCACTGTATTTTGGACATAAGTCAGGTTTTTCATTCTACTGGATGCCTTAACTTGATCCTTACTTAGTAATAAAGAACCAGACAGTTAGCAACAGCCAAGAACTTGAATGATGTCAAAAACAAAAGATATGCTGAACATTTCCCAAAAAATTAAAATATGACATACATGTAATCAACTTCCAGTTTTAAAATCTTTGAAGATTTACTACCCAGAATTTGGTGACAACCATTCATGATTTTTTCTAAATCTTTAGACTAAATATTCATATATGACATCCTTCTTTCAATTTGTAAACAAATCAGTAATGTATTTATTCATACATTTTCATGTGCGGTCCACACATTTAAACAAGGTGATAAAATCACATGATAAATTTATTCACTGTTGTTTACGTTTTAAAAAAACTAAATGTATGTTCACTGAAAATTATCAACATATCCAAAAAATAATAAATATGCAATGTGGAATTAAAACGTGCAAACACAATATTATTGTTATGGCCATTCCATCAATAGGACTTTCCGGTCGTAAAAGCACATGCTGATGAGTTATCGTCTGCTCAACTTTGGCAGAATGAAAGATAGAACAGCCAACCTGCATTGCATAAATTGAGTGTGACTATTCCCGCAATAGTTTATATATCTTTTTTGTCAGTGTACTACCGAATTTGTACTGTTAGACATATCAGAATCGAAATAATTCATGAAAGCCATACTGTGTTGAGAGTCTTAACATGGGTTGACAAGAATAATTAGTAAATTTTATCCCTCGCTGCAATTCGGGATAAAATTCTAATAATAAAGCTCACAACACAGTATGGCTGTGATTAATTATTTTTTAACTGAATAATTGTTACTCAAAATCTGTTTACCTTTTTCTGATCTGGTTTTACCCTGGTAGCTAAGTGTTCAATTTTGTCATAATTCAAGTGAGCTGGCCTGATGGGATACTGAAAATATATAATTTAATTTATTATTATCAAAAACTAACATTTTTAACTAAAAGCATAGATGAACAAACATTATAATTCCGACTCATGAATATAAAATCCATTCAAACACACCTCTTCTTTCTACTTTTTAATAACTTACATGTATCATGATTGGTTATGTACAATAGACATTTACCTACCATGTTCAGGTCATGATCATACAGTATTTGGATTTACAACTACCTATGCAATCAGTGCCTATCACCACTAACGTTGTGAGTTTGAATCCCGCTCAGGTGAAGTGTACTCGATACAACATTATGTGATAAAGTTTGTCAGTGACTTACGACACGTCGGTATAACAATGCATATTATAACAATAGTATATTACCTGGAGTAAATATAAACTGTCTGACAAACTTTTCGACAAAAACACATCAATCTGAAAAAAAAATAAACAGATGTAAATTTTTACAGTCGTGTCAGGTTTGATTAATTCTAATCTATTGCAAATTGGTTTTGGCTCTAAAAAAGATTATGTGAAAATGTACCTTGACAATTTGGTCATAATATTGACACGCATATATTTTCGAACAATTTTAATTTTTAAGCATAATTTCATTAATTTCTGAATAAAATTTAACATTTACAACCATTTTCAAATTGAAACAATAATCTGAATATCATATTTTTATCTACATTTTTTGCAGATGATAAAAAACATGTTTATACAATATCAATAACTAGAACTGTGAGTGACCTTACAGAATGATACCCCCGCTTGCAGTTTAGTAGGAGTTGCGCTTAAAAGGTACATGCCCCCCCCCCCTTTTCGTGAAAGTATAAGTTGAATCATCTCCCCTTTTAAATTTTGGACAACAACCATATTCCTTCATGCAAATCTGCAGGTAGTGTACTACAAGTGTGTAAAGTTTCATAAAAATCCAATAAGCCGTATAGGAGGAGTTGCGCTTACAAGGTACATGGACGGACGGACAGTATAACTTGAATTATCTCCCCTTTTAAATTTTGGACAGCAACCATATTCTTTCATGCACATCTGGAGGTAGTGTACTACAAGTGTGTAAAGTTTCATAAAAATCCAATAAGCCGTTTAGGAGGAGTTGCGCTTACAAGGTATATGGACGGACGGACGGATACGGTGATTCCTATATACCCCCCAAACTTTGTTTGCGGGGGGTATAATTATGAAATTGACATTTGAGAGGCTGGACAAGACCACCAAGCTGTATCTTACCATGCATTCCAACAACCGAGTCAAAAGATCACTTTAATTACTCTGCCAAGCCAATAAAATGTTAGATTTGGATTAAAAAATTGAAATTTTATTCTTAAATCTGATATTCTGAATAATGATTTGGGAAATGAATATAAAAAATAAATATTGAAATAGATTTTATTTAAGAAATGAAGAAAAAAAATGATTCAACTGTTGTCTGTTTGATGTATGTTATTGGTATGATCATGCAATGTAACTTTCGAGGTACAGAAATAGGACCTATAATTTTTCCATTGCAGGATATAAGACCTATGAAATGGCTGTCCATTAATTGTTCTGAACGAAATAAATACACAACTCGCCCTTAGGACGGAACATAAATGAATGGCTGTTGTATGAAGAAAGTCACGATCCTTGCATTTCAAAGACAATTTGTAATACATGTAGCAACTAGCACCAGTTTGTAAGGGATGATTTGTTGGTAGGACAATTTTTCAGATCCTATCCATCACTTGCTACTTTCCTTAAGCTTGTGGGATCTAATACACATGTACATCCATCCAGGTCATTGGCTTATACAAGTGCCATTTATTTTACCTTGAATGATGTAATTGTTTGTAGATTTGTTCTTCTTATGAATATATCTGAAATACTTCTAACTTAATATTTAACAACAATCACAGAATGAATAATTTTTAGAAAGACAGGGGTAAAATACCAATTAGAGAGGACATCACAAAAATCACAATCTGAACAGACAAACAAGTCTTGATCTTAATCTTAATAGGTATGCAGTGAAACATCTAAGGAAAACCCCTTGCATGTATTAAGTAATTTATATATGAAATGAGAACCCCCTTCCAAGCCAGGGAATGTTTTAGCTAGTTCATCTGCACTTTACTTTGAATTTTGTAGAATATATCAGGTAGAATGGTATTTGGTGTGAAGCTGGATTTCAAGATGTCTGCTTTGGTTTGTAGTCTTAAGAAATGTCACAAATAATCATTGCTATATTAATACCAACTGACAATGATACATTTAAATTGTTTATTGTCACAGCCCAAACCAGTAGTGGTATACCGATCATCGGAAAGATCAACAAATCAGTTTTAAGACGGTCTCCGATTTGATGATCAATTCACAACTCAATTTCAAGACATCATGTCTGTTATATTTTTTAAAATCTCAGTATGCTCAAAGGACATCATCAGGGATTCAGCCAGGATTTTGAGACCATTAGTCACTTTTGCGGATCAGATTTTTTAAAAATTATGAATAAACAAGAATATATTATAATAAGCTTAAAATCTTATAATCAGTTACTTTGCCTTATTGGTTAGTATTATATATATATAAGTAATGGAGATTGAAAAGCTATGAAAACCTCCTAGGATGGGAACATACTCTGCAAATTAGCAACCAACTGATAAAACATAACATTGCCACAAATTTGATCTAATACCACACAATTTGTACCCACTCTCCCCTTTTTTGAAATATTACTATGGTTTGGTTCAATACCACACAAATTGTAATAAACCCCTCCCCCACCCTTTTTGAAATGTTATTGTGCTTTAATCTAATACCACAACAATTGCAATAACTCATATTTGTGTAGTCTTCAGCAGAAAAAAAATATGTTCTCCAATGGTCCAACTTCTATATATAGATTCTTTGTAGGTAATGAAAATATANAACAAACGTCAAAAACTGAAGCAAGTTGTAAAATAAATTATTATTTCTCAGACCTCATAATCAAATTGCAACAATTGGAATAAAAATACTGTAGTTATTTTTTTTTAATTGCAGACACGTGTCTGTTTGTAAATAGTTCTATAAATAGAACGCAATTGTTACCCGGATGCAGGTCGATAACAATCTGGATTGTGAACTTCTATTGATCGCGCCATTTTAAAGTTTATAACTTTTTGAGAAAATCACTTTCAAAATACTTAATGGATACGATAGATTTCAATAAACATGATATCGACAATTTCATAAATGAAACGTGACAAAATATAGTTCGTTATATGGCGGACATTGTGACGAATCGTGCAATGAATGACGATTACAAAAAAAAAATATTATGTCCACTTTAAATACATTTGTGTATCATATTAAATATGATACATATACATGTACTGTGGCATTTTGAATACATGTCATAAACTTAAAAAAAATCATTATGGTTGATTGAATTCTTTGTCCAGGTAAATCAATCCAGGTGAGATCAAAGATTATGCTATCAAAACAAAACAAAAATTCTATAATCCGTTGATTGGCTTGTAACATGTAATAAAATTGTCATTGTAGTGACTAATTAGTTTTAATCAGCAAATGAAGAAGAAGAATGGATTTTTACAAACATTTTTCTATAATTTTTTGAAAATTCAAGTGACGAATTGGGTACGGGAAATACTCGTCACTTTCGAAAATCAATCATCAATTACGAAAGTGACGAGCGCTAGCTGAATCACTGATCATGTACTTCTACTTCTACCAATTATTGACCAACTTCAACAGTTTGAAGATTATGTCAAGAGAATTGTGTTGCGAAAAAGGAAAAAGAAAGTAATAATAGAAAATAAGTTTAAAAATAGCTGGTTGCAAGGCAGACCATCCAGCTCGCCTGTGCAATCTATAGTTACATGTGAATGTCATAACCATGTGGTTAGATTAATTTGGTTAAGAACAATACTTCAGTTTAGCCAAAAGAAAACCATTTAATGGTATTCAAAATGGACATATAAATGTAATAGTAAAACAGGTCTTAACAAAAATGTTGAAGTCATTCAGGCAGAAATAGTAGGTCATGGTGACCTATATTTGTGTGCGGTGTTTTTAACTGTCCACGACAAACTCACATGTCAAGTTTCATCAACCTTGGACCAAGTATTTTGTCTACATTGGACCTAAACGCAAACGTTAACGTAAAAATGTCGAAGTTATTCAGGCAGAAATAGTAGGTCACGGTGACTTATATTTGTGTGTGGTGTTTTTAACTGTCCACAACAAACTCACATGTGAAGTTTCATCAACCTGGATCAAGTAGTTTGTCTACATTGGACCTAAACGCAAACGTTAACACAAAAATGTCGAAGTCATTCAGGCAGAAATAGTAGATCACAGTGACCTAGATTTGTGTGCAGTGTTTTTAACTGTCCCCGACAAACTCACATGTGAAGTTTCATCAACCTGGACCAAGTATTTTGTCTACATTGGACCTAAACGCAAACATTAACGCAGAAATGTCGAAGTCATTCAGGCAGAAATAGTAGGTCACGGTGACCTATATTTGTGTGCAGTGTTTTTAACTGTCCACGACAAAGTCACATGTGAAGTTTCATCAACCTGGGCCAAGTAGTTTGTCTACATACGCAAACGTTAACATTGGATGCTGCCGCCGTCGTCGACGACGATGATGCACAGGTGACGACATAAGCTCTTCTGTACTTGGTACAGGTGAGCTAAAAATATTTACAAAAAAGGGTGAATTTAGGGATAAGATGAGTTAATGGCAGCCCTAAAGGACTCGACTGAGTCACTCATCATTGTGTATGTGTAGCTTCTGCTTCTTCAAAAGAGCTCGTCAGTATGTTTATTGCATGATACTCGTTCATATGAACTCGTCAATAAGACAATATTGTCTGGATTGTTCAAATGAGACCATCCATGTGTGTATTGCATTGAACAAGTTTATTTCAGGTCTAAACATACACGGCTTAGCATTTTATAGTCAACTCGTACCATTGCAAACTCGTACCAAAGTCAACTCGTACCACAGTAAACTCGTACCAGCATCGCAATTATATTGAACGTATCCCTTTGTGTCAAGTGCGTCAGATGATACTAAGTAAGGAATTTGATAAATAAAGTGTAATTTGGCATGTCCTTATTAAGAACATTAGTATTTCAAATGTCCTCAGCATAAATGTTGGTGATGTTGCATGTCTCATACATTAAAACCAGATAAATAATGTGGATTTGCAAGGTAAGTGATAATTAGTTAATTTTAATTTTATAGTTCAAAGAGGACTTAAGAAAACATGATAATAGGTGTTACCTAACTTGGGATGAAGTCCAATATTTTTTTTAAAGAATATTAACTCAGATATATGGACCTATAATTTTTTTTCAAAGTAGACAGGGGGCTGATCCAGACTTTCTTAAAAGAGGGAACCTAACCCAAATTTTCCGTCGTTTTTAAAGGTTTTTTCACTAAAACGGGGACCTGCCCAGTCTGGGGTTGTATAACCCGGTACTCGACGTCTCAATTTCATAGAAAATATTATTTCGGACAGGAGGAGGAAGAAATGAAACTCTGTCAAATGATATTGTCAGTCCCATGGTATATGTTTAATGTGGGCTAGAACACACTGCGATTTTGAGTCATTTTTTAACATGCATAACCGGAAGTAGTTCCAGAGTTTCAACTATACATACAACATTTTAATTAACAAGTTTATTACAAATCTATGAGTTAAAAAGAAGGTACGAAACGTCTCACTATACATTTTAACCAGGTACGAAACGACCAGGTTACGAAACGTCCTACACCCTTCCAGATTACTGGGCATCCGAGTTTCTGCATATTGAACCATGTCCATGTATTGGTTTCCGGTGTGTCATTTCCGATGCAAGGAAATTAAGCCATTAGTGATATGGAAAATATTGCTATTTCTACCATAGTTGGGACCATAATATAAAGATCAAAAGAAATCAATTAATCATAATGATTTGAAACTGCTTTCAACTGTCATTAAAAAAAAAAATGCAAATATTAAAAGCCAATTAATTAATTATTATTATTAATACGAGTTGACGATGGTACGAGTTTGCATTGGTACGAGTTGATGATGGTACGAGTTTGCAAATTTTGGTACGAGTTGACAGTGGTAACTGTTGTCATTTCAGTTTTATTTATAAATGTCCTGTGTGCTCTAAAATATTCTTTGTGATACTCTGTGAAAAATAGACAATAGACAAAAAGAATGCACTTTGAAGTGTTTTAAGAGGCAAATGTCTGTGCTGAAAGTGGTGTGTTCATGTTGAATTGGATAGGCAAGATTTGTAAAGACGACTACAAACCAAAACAGACACCTTAATATCAGCTTTATACCAACCTTTGTAAGGCGAAACACCCGGGTACCCCCCCCCCCCCCCCCNNNCCCCCCATTATGGTATGGTATGTATATTTTTTAAATACTGTTGTTTCATGCAAGTCTGGTCTAAATTTCTTTTAACATGGAGGTATTTTAATCTCTATATCACATATTTTGTCTGCATTTCTGTTGCTTTGAGTGTCAAATGCAATGTTGTGTCACCTCATGTTCAATCGGGTCCTCTTCTTCGTCCGACATTGTTTTAGATAATATGAATTGTACCTATAATAAGTATTACCAATCCCGGCATTATGATAGGCAAGACCCAAGTACATACATAATACAGATATTTTGGTTGCACTAACATATGAGCCTGTGTGTTGGTTTTAAAAGCTTCATTTAGCTCATGTTATTAGTTAGATGTGTATATGTGCCGACTTAAAATAAAATTTACTTACTTACTTAAACAATCCTTGGAATCATCAATAAATGATATTAATAGAGTATTTGAAGCCTGCTCTCATTAATACCCACTCATTTCCAATAAAAGATTTGCTGCTCTAACCAAGGATTTATATCCTACTATATAAATCCTTGCTCTAACTTGTAGCTTGATAAGAGTATCGTGTATTGTCTCTTATGGACAATTATATATTTTTGACTGGCACACGAAATAATTCAGTTGAAAAATGTTAGATATTGAAATTCCATTGAGTGACATTTTTCTATCTTCTTAAGATATTTTGCAAAATATTTTAGATAGCAATCACGTTATTCTAAAATTTGAAGATTAAATGCGTTGTACATAAGTTTTTTTTAAGCCGATTCTTATATTTATCTTTTCTACGATCGGGATCAAAGTCCCCTTTGATTTTTTTCACTTTATCGGAACTTCTCTAGAGTGTTCATTTAATGTTGTTTATTTATTCATTTGTTTTCATCTTGTCAACAAACGGCACGTGAGATGGCGGAAGATGTCAATGAACGTTCAGTTCTATTAAATCAACAAAACAGAAGAGACGAACCATCGGTATTTATCTTTTAGAATCCAAATCATTACATAAAAGTATTGAGTACTCTAAATGAGTTTACATAATATAACGAAAAAGAAGATATCATCATATGAATGCCTGCACACAAAAATAGTTGCAATATCCTCATCTACTCCAGTTTCACTTTCAAATGAGTCATAAATTGGTTTTTAAAAAAATGGTTTTAATTTCCGCTTGTGACAATTTTTTATCTTGTCAGAAGTCTAATCTCAACGACATTAACACTATGCATATTCATCATATTCTTGAATGCAATAAGACATTTGATTCATTTATTTTGCAATCAATTAAAATAATGCATGATATTACAGTCATGTTAATCAAGGATTTGTATAGATACGATAACGTAACCCTCATTCCGCTTGTGCTCCATTTAGGATTACGAATCGATCTCATTCAACGTATGATAGAAATAGGGATTGTAACACTTATTTCGTATCACCATTACTTAAAAATTGTTGGGAATAATAAGATATGACCAGATATG
>MJUT01007841.1:60753-84993 GCA_002080005.1 Gigantidas platifrons
TTACAACGGCTCTAATCCAATGTCACTTTGACTATTCATGTTCCTCGTGGTATGCTGGTGTTTCACAGACCTTAAAAAACAAACTTCAGATTGCCCAGAACAAAACCGTTAGATTTATAAAAGAATTAGGTCCAAGATCTAGTGTTCGCCAACCAGAACTATCAAGTGTTGGATTTCTTAATATTGAGAATAGGGTAAAGCAATTAAGATTAGGACATGCACATAAAATCTATAACAACAAATGTCCAACGTATTTAAAAGATAATTTTATAAAAGTTAGTGAAAATCATGAATATAACACTAGATCAAGCCAATTCAACTTCGTTGTTCCAAAAATCAAAGGTGTGGACTCTTCAACTTTTTTCTTCAATGCTATTAAAGATTTGAACTCGCTTCCAAATAACATAAAATCAATAAAAGACCATAACGCTTTCAAAACAGAAATAAAACAACATCTTAAAAATTAATTACAGCCATATCTTTTAAAATATTATCAACTAAAATTGTGCCATGCGACCTCTTAACTCATTTTTTTATATTTTTTTTTATTAAACAAGTGATATACACTAAAGGACCCCATTGGAAATAAGCGGAAACGCTTTAATGGGTTATCCTTGGAAGGATATCAACTTAAAGTGCATTTTAACCTTGATACATTGTTTTATATAATTTTATATTTGTATATTTTTAAACTACACTAGATTTAGTTGGTATCTGTCCTAAATGAATTTTACCTTTACCAACAAGTTCATGTATTGACAATTTCCGCTTTAAATTTGTTTGTCTATAAACAAGAGCGGTTGAATCATACGTTTTCAAGCGACGAAAAGAAAAGCTCCATCCGGACGGGCAGTACTAACTAGAATCACCCGAAAGTACAGGCCAATTAGTGAAATGAGGAATACTTTAAAACTAAACCAATAGTTCTTTGAAGGGTTAAAATATCGTGATCGATCAGTGATGAGTTGAACAATTCGCATCACGGTTGTTCAAAAAAAGTTTTACTTTAGGTTCTTATAATCTGACAAAAAGATACTGTCAACAATTATCCGACAAAATTAAGACTCAAAGTCAAGTTTTTTTGGTCTGATAAAAATGGTGTGGTTGATTCAAAATTGTCGTTCAAATAAATGTCTAATTCCTTAAACTCCCAGAGCTTCTGGGGGGCTTCGCCCTCCTGGGCCCCCTACCAGGGTTCTGCCCTGGACCCGCTGGGGACCTTAACCGGTCCCGAGAACCATCGCCTACTCACGCCCCCCCCTAACCACAAATCCTGAATCCGCCCCTGCCTACCTGTAACTACTGGTTTCACATAAAATGTATCAACATGTCCATTCCTGAATATGAATACCTAGCGGAATCATCTGATAGCTGGTACTGTCAAAAATGCACTTTGCCAAATTTTACGGACTCCTTCGATTTTCATAACAATAATATTTCTCTCCTGTCGAGTACACCGAACACGGATGATCTCCCTTTGCAGTTTGCTGACATTTCTGATGTAAACAACGAAAATATTTTTGACGAAATAAAAGAAATGAGAACAAAACATCCTTTTAACTTTCAATGTGCGTATCTAAGCATAAATAGTTTTAGGAACAAGTATGAATGCATTCAAGAGATGTTAAATGACAATCTAGTCGATATGCTCATAATTGGCGAGACAAAACTTGATGACACTTTCCGAGACAGCGAGTTCAGTGTTGACAACTACCATCTATGGCGTGCTGATAGAACATCTCACGGTGGAGTAATTTTGGTATATATTCGATCGGACCTTGCGTGTGATCGAAAGAAAGAACTAGAATGTAAAGAAATTGAATCAATTTTTACTGAAATAAAATTCAAAGATAGAAAATGGCTTATATGCGGTCTCTACAGACCACCTTCTTTACCAGATAATGCATTTATTGATGACTTTAGTAAAACATTTGATCGAGTTTCAGTAAAATACGACAATGTTTCAGTAATCGGTGATTTGAATTATAATTTAGAAAAGGATAGTTGTACACCATTAAAAACAATGTGCGATATTTTTGATTTTTCAAATCTTGTAAAAAGTCTACTTGTTTTACGAAGAACTCAAGGCCAACACTAATTGATGTTATTCTCACCAATAGACCGAATTGTTGTCAAAATGTTTTGAATTTTAATTGTGGTCTCAGTGACTGTCATAATATTATTTCATTACAACTTAAAGGTTTTGTACCAAAAATCAGAAAAGATTATATTCAATATAGAAGTTTCCAAAATTTTGAACATGATACATTTCTTAACGATTTACAAGCCGAAAATTTTGATACTCTAGCCTCTTCAGATGATGTCAACAAAGCATGAAAATTTTGATACTCTAGCTTCTTCAGATGATGTCAACAAAGCATATTCTGATTTTGAATCAGCTTTTGTAAAAGTTATAGATAAACATCTCCCAATAAAGAAAAGGAAACCGGTGGTAACACCAGCACCATATATGAATAAAAACCTGCGGAACGCAATATACAAAAAAAAGAATGTTCCATAACAAATATTTAAAAAACAGAAATGATGCAAATTGGGAACTTTACAGAAAACAAAGAAACCTTGTAAATAAAATTAAGAAACAATCAATAAAAACCTATTTCTTTGAAAGAACGACCGGAGGGCCAAAGTCAACCGACTTCTACCCAACAATAAAACCATTTTTGTCCAATAAAAATGTGAAGACCAACAATAATATTATTCTTTGTGAAAATGACAAAATTGTGAGCGAACCAAAAGAAGTTGCAGAAATTTTTAATCATTTCTTCGTTAATGTGGCTAAAAATATTGGAGATCAAAATATTAAGATAGACAAAAGCCACCCAAGTATACAGAAAATTAATGAAAACAAAATGTCTGATGAAGAACTGAATTTTCATCCTGTAACAGACGAGTTTGTAAACAAACAGATAAATAAGTTGAATATTAAAAAGGCAACTGGGTGTGATCAAATATCCCCTAAAATCATCAAATTCGCTCAACCTATTATAACAAACCCAATAAAAAATTTAATAAATAAGTCAATAGATACATCAATTTTCCCAGATAATCTTAAAGCTGCACAGGTAACACCTTTATATAAAAAGAATAACGCTTTAGAAAAGAGCAATTATAGACCAGTGAGCGTTCTCCCATGTATATCAAAATTTTATGAAAGAGCCATACACGACCAGTTAATGGAATATCTTGAAAAACATTTCCATCCTCTTCTTTCGGCATTCAGACCTGGATTTGGCTGTCAAACAGCTCTTTTGAAAATAATTGAGGATTGGAAAAAGGCCCTCGACGATAATAAATTTGTTGCCGCCATATTAATGGATTTATCCAAGGCATTTGATTGTCTGCCACACGACCTTTTGCTTACCAAATTGGAAGCATATGGTCTATCTGAAAAATCACTTGCTTTATTAAAAAGTTATCTAATAAATAGAAAACAATGTATAAAAATTGGCAGTACATTGAGTAATTGGGATGACTTATATAGGGGTGTGCCTCAAGGATCGATATTAGGCCCTGTTCTATTCAATGTCTTTATTAATGATATTTTCCTATTCGTACAAAATAGCACCATCTATAACTACGCTGACGATAATACGGCCGCATACTGTGATTCTGATATTAATAAATTAATCAATACCTTGGAAATCGATAGTAGAAATTTAATAAATTGGTTCGCGATCAACCAAATGAAAGCCAATCCTGATAAATTTCAGGCGATCGCCATCGGAAAGAAAACTAAAATTCATAATTTAACATTTGATCTAAATGGAATACGTATCAGTTGTGAGGAAAATGTAAAATTGCTTGGAGTTACAATTGATTTTGAATTAAATTTTGATACCCACATAACAGAACTTTGTAAAAAAAGCCTCTAGACAACTAAATATTTTGAAACGAATAGGAAAATATCTTAATAGACTTTGCAGATTAACAATCTATCATACTTTTATACTTTCAAATTTCAACTACTGCCCCGTGATTTGGCATTTCTGTTCCGAGAAAAACTCTCAAAAATTCGAAAAGATACAGGAACGGGCGCTACGTTTTGTTTATGAAGATTACTCCAGTTCATATGATACATTATTAGAAAAGTCAAAATTACCGTCCCTGAAAGTAAGAAGGTTAAGATGCATTGCAGTTGAAACTTTTAAAATAATTAACAAAAACAGTCCTAATTACCTTCATGATCTTGTCAACGTTAAAATTCAAAATTATAGCTTTAGGTCTCAAGGTACCGCTTCTATCCCTAGGGTTAGAACAACCAGGTACGGCTTGCATTCATTTCGATACAGCGCTGCACAGCTCTGGAACGAACTTCCAAACCATTTTCGACAAGAGTCGTCGTTACATTTTAAAAACTCGATTCAAACTTGGAATCCGAGCGGAGATTCGTGCCAGTGCTGTGCATGCCGGTAGTTCAACTACTTTTATTTTTAATTTTCATTATATAATCAATTTAAAGGGTTTTTTTAATCCATCACGTACTGAACTGTCAACTAATGTTTGATGGTATTCTTATGGGCGCACATACGGAGATCCGAACAGCAATCCACAGTGGCACTTGCCGCATGGAACCCTTTTCTGGTCTCCGTGTGGTAACCCCATTATGTATTTTCTTTGTCATTTTATAATATGTCTTATGTTTAACAATGCCAATTTGCAAATGTCTGCATGATTTATTTTAATTTTAATGCTATTGTACAGCTTTGTCTGATTAGATCTCGAAGGTCAGAACATAGCGAGGCATTGCCACATATGTTCTGGATTTTGACATCACGTCTTCCTACAATTTGCATGATGTCTGCTTTGTGTGTATGTCTCAATATGGTTGTATGCTTTCATGTTTTAACTGTTTGCTATGTAATGTGTGCATGTCATGTATGTTTGTTATATTGTATATGTCGGGTAGTCGATTTTAAAAGCTCCTAAGAGCTTGTGTTGTAGTGTTTATTATGCATCGACTTTAAATAAAACTTTGCTTTGCTTTGCTTTACCTCAATCCACACAAGGCTACGGGACCAGACCAACTGTCCACACGCTTCTTGAGAGAAATGGCAACATCTATAACACCATCACTTACCCTAATCTTTCAAACATCACTAGAAAGGGGCACAGTACCAGATGACTGGAAAACGGCTCATGTAACACCAATTTTTAAGAAGGGAGACAAAAGCAAACCTTCAAACTACAGACCGGTATCATTGACATCAATTTGTTGTAAGACCTTGGAACACATAATATTCAGCCATCTAATGAATTTCTTTGAGAGCCATAACATACTGTCTGATAAACAACACGGTTTCAGAAAGAAAAGATCGTGCGAAAGCCAGCTGATTTTGACCATACAAGACCTTGCTGCGGGACTAAATTCCAAAAGTCAGATTGATGCCATTCTACTCGATTTCAGCAAGGCATTTGATAAAGTCCCACACGAGAGACTGGCAGCGAAACTACATCACTATGGAGTCCGTTGTAACACCTTGTCATGGATTAAAAGTTCCTTGGCAAACAGAGACCAGCAGGTAATATTAGATGGAGCCAAATCCAATTCATCACCAGTATCATCAGGTGTATCTCAATACTTGGCCTACTGCTGTTCTTGGTTTATATAAACGACCTGTTATCTAACGTTAATGCCACCGGCAGACTTTTTGCTGACGACTGTCTGGTGTATCGTACCATCAAGACTACGGATGATGCAGTGTCATTACAAAACGACCTTGACACTTTACAGCAGTGGGAGAAAGACTGGTTGATGTCGTTTAATCCTGACAAATGTGAAGTCACCAGAATCACAAACAAGAAAAAGATCATAGATGCCAAATATACCATCCATGGCCAAGTATTACATGAAACTAAAAGAGCAAAATACCTTAGAGTTACCATCGATAATACACTATCATGGAACAGTCATATTGACATCATGACTAAGAAGGCAAACAATACCACAGCCTTCCTACGCAGGAACCTATCATCGTGTCCAGCTGATGTCAAATCACATGCTATAAGACACTAGTAAGACCACAGCTAGAATACGCGGCCACTGTGTGGGACCCGTGGACACAAACAAATATTAGAAAAATCGAAGCGGTACAACGAAGAGCGGCACGCTTCACACTCGGTGACTATAGAAGAACAAGCAGTGTATCATCTATGCTTCACCAACTTAAGTGGAACGACCTCATCACCCGTCGACAACAATCCAAAGTCACCATGTTATACCGAGTTATCCATCAACTGGTCGCAATACCATCAGCATCTTATTTACAACCAACCGGTGTAAGAACAAGACGAAATGAAATGAGGTTCCTAGTACCATTCACAAGTGTCAACTCATATAAGAACTCGTTCTTCTCGTCTACCATCAGACTCTGGAACAGTCTTCCATCAGATTTTACAATAAGAACAGGCTAGAAATGGTACAACGAAGAGCGGCGAGATATGTGACAAATCGTCATCACAACACATCATCCGTCAGCTCCATGATAGAATATCTCAATTGGAAATCACTGGAAGACCGTAGGAAAATAGCAAGATTAACAGTGATGTACAAACTGGTAAATGGATTGGTACTAGTAAATACAGAGGATCGTCTAATTCCACCAGACAGAATATCCAGAAATAACAACACAAAAGCTTACCAAATACCATCTTGCAGAACAGATATAAGAAAAGAATCCTATTTTCCTAGAACCATCAGAGACTGGAATGCACTACCGGACAACTGCGTCACCATCGGGGGCCTTGAAACCTTCCAGGCTCACCTTCAGGAATTATTCTAAACCACTCCAAGATGTTTTTATCTTCACTGTATATGTTAATTGTGATGGTTGTCTACTTGCAGGAGACTTTAGATAACTGCTTCAGGCAGAAATAATATAACACAAAGAAACTATCTACGTGTATTCTTAACTATATATAATCAGGACAGACACAACATCCGGAGTGTATAATTAATATGTGCGCGTGTGTTGCACGTGAGGATCATTATAAATTCTAGAATAGATTTAAACAAATGAATTCATCAACATCCCCTTTTCTTTAAGGAAAATAATTTCGCATCAAATGAATTTAAACTCAAAATTAAATCTATGAATTTCAGACAAACATCGAAGAAGAAATATTAACTTTAGATAATTCACTGAAACTTTGAAATCACTTTTCATTCAGTTACTATAAACTATTGAAATGGCAAACACAAATGAAAAATTTAACTACTATTATGCTAGTCTATACTAAAATGAAAACATTATTTACAGTTAATATTTGACATAGTCATCAAGATACTTCGGCGGTTTAGTCGCACGTTTTGGTCGGATTTCGGGTTGTTGAATGTTAATGTCATCACTATTTCGGCAAATGTCATTTCTGTCATGGTTCTCAGTGTTCACAGGTTTTACAGTAGTAACACTTCGAGGTGGTGATCGGTCACGTATGTTAGCGGTAATGTCAGTAGGTCTAATTTTGACACGATTTCGGCGATATTTAACACCATCTTCATTTTGCACAACGTAAGACCTTGGATTATATTGATTGATTATTTGCCCGAGTTTCCAGTTGTCATTTTCTTTCTGCTCGAAGTATACAGATTGTCCTTCTTTTAGTTTCGGTAGATCACGTGCTCGTTTATCATGATGTTTCTTGACAGTTAATTTGCGGTTTTCACGTTCACGATTGGTTTCGCTACATTTATTTAGAAAAGGTAGCATCGTCCGCGTTTTTCTACCAAACATCATCTCGACAGGACTAAGACCGGTGTCTTGTCTCGGAGTATTCCGTTGCTCTAATAACGCTTCGAACTGATCGCGCCCATCCTTGACTGTTTTCTTCATCAAAGTCTTAATGATTTTCACGGCAGCTTCGGCTTTTCCGTTTGACTGTTGATGTCCCTGCGAGGATGTCGCATGATTAACTTTCCAGTTCGACAGAAACAGTTCGAATTCACGACTCACGAATTGAGGACCATTGTCACTCATTACAATAGACGGTATTCCATAACGCGCAAAATGTTTCTTCAGAATTCCTATCATTTGAGAGCTAGTCATTGTCGGCAGATAGTCAACTTCGATAAAATTCGAATAATAATCTACGGCTATCAGATAATTGCGACCTTTTATTTCGAAAATATCAAGTCCAATCTTGTTCCACGGATATGCACCATTGTCATGTTGTTTTAGCGTTTCGCGACAGTTTCGCGGTTTCGATTCCTGACATATTTCACAGTTGTCGGCGAGTTGTTTTACGTCTTTCGCGATTCCCGGCCAAAATATCGTGTTTCGCGCTCTTCGCATCATACTGTCGTATCCAAGATGTGAACTATGTAATCTCGATTTCATTTCGGCTCGCAACATTTTCGGAATAAGAATAGCTTCTCCTTTAACAATAACGCCATCTACTACACTGAGTTCGTCACGCATATCGAAAAATGGTAACGCATAAATAGGAACTCTATCCTTATCTTCGGGCCATCCATTTAGGAATAATTCAGTCACAGATTGTAAGCTCGCGTCTTTCTCGGTTGCATTCTTAACTTCAAGAAGTCTAGCGTCCGGAAAATTATCAAACGCATTCACGTTCATGATACGGGGTCGTTGCTCACAATCATCGTCATTATCGTTGCACACGAATGCTCTGCTTAACGCGTCGGCCACGATTAAATTGACTCCTTTCACGAATCGGAATTCAATGTCATATCTAAAAAGTTTCATCATGATATCTTGTAAGCGTCTCGGTGCTCTGCTGAGAGGTTTACGCAGAATTGCGGCTAGCGGTTTATGGTCGTTCTGTACAATTACTTTGCGGCCATACGTATACTGGTCGAAACGTTCGAGTCCATACAACATGGACAGTGCTTCTTTCTCTATTTGCGCCCAGTTTCTTTCGGACTGTCTTAGCGCACACGAAGCGAATTCTACGGGCTTTCCGTCTTGTAGCAAAACGGCACCAACTCCGTTCTTGCTACTGTCGACTTGCAAAACTACTTCCTTGTTCGTATCGAAATATGCTAGGATAGGAGCTTCCGTAAGCCTTTTCTTGACGTTTTGAAATGCTAGCTCGCGCTCATTTGACCAGTTCCAAGGAACTTCTTTCCTTGTCAGTTCGCGTATCGGTTCCATCTCGTTCGCGAGATCGGGTAAGAATTTTGCCATGTACTGCACCATTCCACACAAACGTTTTACACCCGCGACATCGGTTGGAGTTGGCATTTCACGGATCGCGTTAACTTTCTTATCGTCGACTTTTACACCATCACTTGTAATTTTGTGTCCATGAAAAGTTATTTCTTTCAGTCCGATTTCTTTCTTTTCATCATTCAGTATAATATTTTGTTCTTTGCATCGTGCATACAANCTCGAATTCTCGCTTAGCTTGACATGCCAGTACGCCTCTCGGATATCTAGTTTGCTAAATATACGTGCGTTCGCGAGTTTCGGAAGTACATCTTCAAGCGTCGTCAGTCGGTAATGTTCACGCATCAACGCCGTATTAAGCGGTTGAGGATCAATACAGATTCGTAGTTTACCGTTAGATTTTCGCACTACAGCCATTTGGCTTACCCATTCAGTCGGTTCGGTAACGGGTACGAGAACATTTCTCTCAACAAGTTTGTCGATTTCACGTTTCACGTCATCTTGCAGCGACAACGGTAATTTTCGGCACGGTAAAGTTTTCGGTTTAACTTCATCGTTGACTTGTAAAGCCGCAACTCCAAGATCACCGATTTCTTGGACAACAACGTTTGCGATAAAACGGTCATTATTCACGGTAATTAGACCCATATCCTGTACGTTTTAAAACCTAGCAGATTCGCGTGTCCATTCGGCACGACGATCAGTGTTACTATTCTTTCGTCGCCGGTACTTGGATTCTTCACTGTAAGATTTGCTTCACCCAACGGTTTCATCGGTGTTTTGTTCCACATTCTAAGTGTAATCGATGTCGGTGTAACTTGATCTTTGCGAACAAACTTCTTGCAGATTGTGTTGACATCAGCGGCACTATCGAGCTGGAAACGGACCTCACAATCGTTGACATTCATAAGTGCTGTTACTTTCTTATCGACATTAGCTTCAACGACGGATATAGACTTTTCTGAGACAGCATCAATTGCATTTAACCAACAGTCGTCGTCACTATCATCGAGTGCTGAAACGGAGTTCACATTGACTTTCTTGCACTTTGACTTGAACTTGAATGGTTTCGGCCCTTGCACGCATTGCAAGTTTTACCCCATGCTGGACATTTTTCTTTCTTATTTTCATGTTTATAGCCACAAAATCTACATTCCTTATGTAAAGTACTTGATGTTGTTGAAACAGGTTTATCTTGAAGTTTTCTTGGTTGTTGTTTGTAGTTTGGCTTCTTACTTTTCGGTGGTTTATTTTCATGTGTCACTTTATTGATTGCATGTGAGGCACTGTTGTTTTCTCTTAATTCNTTTACATGCTTATTTGACTGTTCATATGCACGGCATATTTGAATAGCTTTATCAAGAGAAAGTTTATCTTCACGGAGTAGAAGCTCTTGTAGTTTTCCTTGAACAGTAAATACAATTTTGTCTCTGATCATTCTATCTTTGTTATCAAAATTGCAGGATGACGCTCGTGTTCTTAACTCTGTTAAGAAGTTGTCGAATGGTTCTTGGTATTGCACATTCCAAAATCTATGGGACTCCAATACTTCATTTTTTCTTGGGTTACAATAGCCTTCCAGTTTTTCGAATAGTTTATCCGGTTTCTTTTCGTCCCCCTCTTCATCCCATATGAATTGATCATAAATGTCAATAATCTGGGGACCCGCACAATTCAGAATTATTGCTATTTGCACTTCTTTGTCTTTCTTTACGGCGCCGCTCGCCATAAGATATACTTCAACCTGCCGTTTCCATTTTTTTTAATTTTCGGAAATATTTCCTTCTATTACATTGAGGGATGGGGGCAGGCGAAATGTGTTGGTGTAGCCGGCAGCCATTGTTCACTATTTTGTACACGTGGCTCTTTTGTCCGAGATAAAATCGAAAGTATCTTGGTAACTTACTGTTAACAAAACTATTGCAATGCCCCTTAGTTGGTTTCCGCTGCCACCATGTTAATTGTGATGGTTGTCTACTTGCAGGAGACTTTAGATAACTGCTTCAGGCAGAAATAATATAACACAAAGAAACTATCTATGTGTATTCTTAACTATATATAATCAGGACAGACACAACATCCGGAGTGTATAATTAATATGTGCGCGTGTGTTGCACGTGAGGATCATTATAAATTCTAGAATAGATTTAAACAAATGAATTCATCAACAGTATATATATGTAAAGCACTTCAAAAAATTCAAACTCAATGTATATATTTGCATGCGCATCCAAAAAGTGGCAGAATAATCAACGAATTGATGGTGGCCGCATACTGGTAGAAGTAGAAGAAGTAGAAGTACAAGAATGCAATCCCAGAGGCTTTTAAGGGAGGGATTGCTTCCAGCTTCCACTAGACCAGCCTCAGATGTTTTTAACCAGATCGTTTTATCCTGCACCTGTAAATTTTTGTAAATACACTAACCGACCCTCCTTCACGTGTACATAGTCAACTGTGCGATAATGTTCCAGAGGAATTATGCACACTAATGGAAGAAGAAGATTTATCTTTTCTACGATCGGGATCAAAGTCCCCTTTCAATTTTTTTTCACTTTATCGGAACTTCTCTAGAGTGTTCATTTAATGTTGTTTATTTATTCATTTGTTTTCATATTGTCAACAAACGGCACGTGAGATGGCGGAAGATGTCAATGAACGTTCAGTTCTATTAAATCAACAAAACAGAAGAGACAAACCATCTGTATTTATCTTTTAGAATCCAAATCATTACATAAAAGTATTGAGTACTCTAAATGAGTTTACATACTATAACGAAAAAAAAGATATCATCATATGAATGCCTGCACACAAAAATAGTTGCAATAACCTCATCTACTCCAGTTTCACTTTCAAATGAGTCATAAATTGGTTTTTAAAAAAATGGCTTTAATTTCCGCTTGTGACAATTTTTTATCTTGTCAGAAGTCTAATCTCAACGACATTAACACTATGCATATTCATCATATTCTTGAATGCAATAAGACATTTGATTCATTTATTTTGCAATCAATTAAAATAATGCATGATATTACAGTCATGTTAATCAAGGATTTGTATAGATACGATAACGTAACCCTCATTCCGCTTGTGCTCCATTTAGGGTTACGATTCGATCTCATTCAACGTATGGGAGCAAATTAAAATTTTCGTTCCGTGAATATTTCAACTTTCTTTTTACATATCTGGTCATATCTTATTATTCCCAACAATTTTTAAGTAATGGTGATACGAAATAAGTGTTACAATCCCTATTTCTATCATACGTTGAATGGGATCGATTCGTAACCCTAAATGGAGCACAAGCGGAATGAAGGTTACATTATCGTATCTAGGATTTGTATTGTAGAAAGGATACGAATCTCGTATTTTCTCTCGTGGCGAGGTTTTATGCTACAACAGAGCTAAAATTAATTCATTCATTTTGTAATGCCTTGAGAATTCGTAGGAAAATGAACCAATTACACCAAAGTTTGTGCTATACATCGTCTATATAGGAATGTTCGCCAATCTCATTAGTGATGTCATATTCACTAATTTGCATGTCATTAAACAAATAATTGGTTGGCAGTAAAACAATAACGTAATTGACAGGAAAGTAACCAATTTTTAAACTTTTATAACTTTTTTATTTCCAAACCAATTTTGGTTCTGTTAATTGTTTTAGAGACTTAAGAAAATTCATATTTGTTCTGTCAGTTTACATTTTTTTATTTTGATATGATAAATTCATAATTCTATTGAAAGACAAGCGAAATTTTTGATTTCCTGCCAACCACACAGGTAAATTCTCAAGCCTGTGACATCACAGCGAACATCCCTATATATACTACACTACACAAAACAATCCTTGGATTTGTCAATATAGATTCAATGGAAAAGTTTTTTTGATTTTTTTTGTATCACCCCTCATACACGTAAAATAAAAAAAAGTACAGTAGAGTTTCATACATCTAAAACATATTGAAAATGATAAAACAATGCAACCAATCACGCCATGTTTTGTTCTATATATCGAATACACTCTAAAACTACGAATATATTCTAAAACTACACATTTATACACTTTGGTATGTTGATTTCATGTAAACAAGGAAGTTTATTGATTTCTAAATAGGCCACCCCATTTCCGCCCAGAATGCCACCATTTTGACAAATAATGGTAAGCAATCCTTTTTTTAATACAAATCGGGAGCACTGTTTTCAATAAAATTCCTTCTATGCATTGAAAAATATTTATATTATCACAAAAATGATGGCTCCGCTTCAATATTCGGGATGATGAGAGAAGAGAGGAGTTTGAAATTTAAATTCGAGTCTTGACTGCCCATAATAGGCGGGATTATGAAGGTCAAAAGGGCAAATAGATTAATGTCAATTATTGATGATATATGGGTGATACATCTACAAAAAGTCGATACTTTATTAATGATTGGTATTTAGGACAAATATTTTCACTTTATACCTGTATAGGCCACACCAAAACAATTTCTTGTTCTTGGTATTTTCCAGACAAAAATAGTGAGGCGGCGAGCGAATTTTAATTTTTTTATTTTTTATGAAAATGATGAAGCGAAATTTTTTTTCCCGCTAAAGGAACTAGTTTTCATTGGTTGTGTCCAGTATATATATATGATATCTTGAAAATATTGTGCAAAATTATAATGTGTATCCTCCTGGCTAAAACACTTTGAATGGAAACCACTGTATGAACAACATGGCGAGTGTTGTACAAAAATCAAATCAAATATTTATTAATCTAATCATGGTCCCACAGGGGGCAGTTACATAAATATAACAATTATGATTAATACAGTAGACAGTACATTGCTATAAACAGTAAATGTCAATAATTTTAATTGATAGTATGCTCAGTAGTGATCAGGGGATGTCATACCACAGTCGCTTGAATTTCAATGATTTAAATAAAGGAAGAGTAAACAAAATATTGTATATATATAGTATATAGGGGAAGTTATGAAATGCATTTTTGCGCCAAAATGTAAACAATCGTCATTAGGCCTAAACGGACGCAAAGTGATACGCTTCGTGCATATTTTTCTACACTGAACATGTTTTTTTTCACATCCATATTGTAAGAACCTTCATTCCGAGCATTTTACAAACGTATGGGCCATTTTTTCACTGACGTTCAGCATCTGAGTTTGTTACAGACGCCATGGTGGTACTCTTCAGCAGTGAATGAAAAGTTTTCTAATTTCGAGTCAAAAACGGCAATTTTCCGGATCAGGACAAGACATCAAGGGACTCAAAATATCTAGCACATAGGTAAAGTTGTGTACCCCTACTTAAAATGTATGCAGAAGCAAGGTTTTGCTGTGTTTTTCTTATCATGAAACAAGCTACAAAACGTCATCATCGAATTTTGGTGTCATTTTTATATTTTGCGCCATTTCAACTTTGTAGATTATCTCCCCTTATATTCGTACAAGTGAAACATTGAACAGTCAAATATTGCTTTCTAAATTTCTCAAATGATCTAATTAATCGATTAAAATTCATATGAAGTGATTACCGCTAAATTTATGATTTTATGGATGCTTTGAAATAGTATTTCTCATCCACTGCTGAAGAGTACCACCATGGCGACTGTAACAAACTCGGATGCTGAACGTCAGTGAAAAAATGGCCCATACATTTGTAAAATGCTCGGAATGAAGGTTCTTACAATACGGATGAATACAAAAACATGTCCAGTGTAGAAAAATATCCACGAAGCGTATAACTTTGCGTCCGTTTAGGCCTAATGACGATTGTTTACATTTTGGTGCAAAAATGCATTTCATAACTTCCCCTATATACTATATATATATAATACAATATTTTTTTTACTCTTCCTTTATTTAAATCATTGAAATTCAAGTGACTGTGGTCATACACAGTATATGTGGTACTATTGTACCTGATCTCTGCCAAAGTGAAATCCAGGAAATTCAAGAAGCAGGAACTGCTAACATTTCTGAAGCACCCGAGTTCACCCAGTTTTTGTAGGCGTCTGTGTTGTCTTCTTGTGCCCCATTCTGTTTTTGTCCCCGAATTTCCCGTACTTTGATGAAACTTTCGTTTCTTCCTCTTCCGTAAATAATTGTACTGTACATGTTACAGGGGCCCGGGTGGCTCAATGAGTTAGGTCGCTGGATCTAACAACTCATACAAGCCTATCACCAATACGGCGTGGGTTCTCGCCTGGCTTTGTAAATTACAAAAAAGGGTGCACTCGACTCGCAAGTGATAAAGTTTACCAGTTGCTTGCCCATGGTCGGTGGTTCTCTCCGGGTACTCCGGCTTCCTCCACCACTAAAACTGGTCGCCATGATATAGCTGAAATATTGTTGAAAGTGGCATTAAACACAAAAAATCAAATCAATCTTTGTACATGTTACTACACTGGTTATGAGAATTAAGATATTGTATCTGCCTATGAATGATCCTTTTGATTTATTACAAGATACCAACAGTCTTACATTATAGGAGATATCAAAAGAAATCGGGATGTAAACATTTTATTACAAGGCTTCACATCGAAAAAAACGAACCGGAAATATTTACCGATAACAAAATATACGAAAGATACCGGACCGGAAATGATTTTTTCCGGATTTGAAAAAAAAAAATGAAATCGGCAAAAATCAAAGCGGCGATTCCGTCGAACAAGACATCAATTTGGTGTGGCCTAAAATTATGGTTTTATATATTTACAAATACTGGTTTAAAATGTTGAAGCGATCAACAATTTCCACCATTAATCAAGGCACATGTATCGTCAACGAATTGCACTATGGGTAATCTCACTTGTTCTCGCCACGCAACATACTTACATACAATCAATGTTAAATCTCGCAAGATTCATATCCTTTCTAATACATGTATACAAATCCTTGTGTTAATGAAAATTTGAATTTACAGGTCTGAATCAAATTCTTGAATTCAGGGTTCTCAAAATGTGCCGACGATAGAAGTTGGTAAAACTGTAATGTTGTCAAGATATTTACTTTTTTCTCGTTCTCTGTTATAATTTCATTCCGCGTTAGAAAACAACAGAACGCTCTTGATCTTTTTGAACCAGTGTAACATATGACCGCAAAACGTTTTGTTGATCACAGATTTTGATTCAGAGTCATCCCGAAATTGGAATGTATTAGAAGTTACCGATTTCCGGTAATGAATAAAAAATCATGATGCCAAGATGTCTCCACCTACTTCTAAAAATTCTCCATCTACTTAAAAACTTTTTGAGAACCCTGTGAATTTGTGTTTATATAAAGTCTAAATAAACACTGGAAAAGAAGAACAAACTCTAACATGACACGGTCTAGCTGGCTGCAATAGATTGAGAGAATTGGGTGAAGGGCCACTCATTTAGCATCCTTATATTACCTGTACTACAGGCGGTTACTGCAGCAGGTTTGACTATATATATCAAAGTGGTAAATTAGAAGATGACTATGGCAGTCAGTAAAATGTGATCTTTGACATACATATGTGGATAACTTAATATATATACCTTTGGCATATCTGAATTTATAGACCATTTTACATGTAGGTGTAGGCCAGTGTACCTATAAAAAACACAGGCATATATGTTTTTGTCGTGTATTTCAACTCGCATCTTTTTACATGTTAAAACCCAATGCTTGGATCAAAAGAAATCAAAGCAAATTACTGGTATTTATTTTGATAAAAATTTGATTTCAATGTTGTTGTTAAAAAAATAAGACAAATGGATGAATTGAAAGCAAATTTTTATTAAAATTTGACGTACAACACATTAGAAGAAAATCTGTTTGACTGTAATCCTGAAAATAGATTTCTAATTGTAAGAGGAATCTAAAAATATCAAATTACTTTTAATTTTAGACTTCTTCAGAACAAGGACTAAGCAATATCATCAGTAGCATCAATGAAGCCAGTACACATTCAAAAACACATGTACCTAAGCATGTACCAGACGAAAAAATACTGTCAGGACAGTACGAGGTGAGTTAAACTAGAAATATAATAAGAAATGAATTGAATGTAAGTCATTCATTGTCAGTCTCCAGAGTTGGCTGCAGATATTCCTACTCCATCATGTGTGAATGAAATGAATAAACGAAAACTTTCATCTGTTCTATACAAATATTTGATGATAATAAATGAATAAATATGGTTTGAATGAGATTGGGGTCTGTAAGAAAAGTCACTAAAATAAAATAAAATCTGTCTTGATCTATATTTACACCTAGAATGAACCTCTAGGATTATAGAAATAAAATCTAGTATCTCCCAGTTTTACTTGCAACTCACCTAGATGAGTCCTTGATTAATCATTTTCAGTTGGGACTCCCCGAAGTTATCAAATTTTAGATTCTTACTATGGTGGAACTCATCAAAATGAATTGCTGTCTCCATGAAAAACAGAATCTAAGAAACAATAACTTGTTAGCTTTGGTTTGAAGGCCCAACCCTACATTGTATCATTATCTCCTCTCTTACATTTATGTGGTGTTCAAAACACTGGGTAATAGGCCCATCCTAGAGCCATCTACCTATAAACATGCTTCTTTTATTTTTTTCGTGAATTTGTATCTGAAATAACACATATTTAATGTTAAACAATCAATCAATCATTTATTTACACATATGTTCAGCAATTACACAGTAACACCTATCAGTTAATTATTTCCCAAATTGTCGTGGTCGTGATCGTATGGTAGTTTGATTTACAACTACCTGTGCAATTAGTACCTATCACCACTAAAGTTGTGGGTTCGAACCCCGTCTATGGCGAGGTGTACTTGATACAACATTATGTGATAAATTTTGTCAGTGACTTGCGACAGGTCAGTGGTTATCTCTGGGTACTCCGGTTTCCTCTACCAATAAAACTGACCACCATGATATAACTAAAATATTGTTGAAAGTGGCGTTAACCACCATAAATCAACCAACCATCCAAATTTCTTGAAAACTTGCTTTCTTTTATCTTCCTGAATTGTGACATTACAATACAATTTAAAGAATACTTCTCAAAAGTCAATAACCTCTTACTTGTGTACAGAGTCCACTTGACAGCTACTTGTAATTTGACTATATTATGCGTAAATAAATAAATGAGGAACTGGAAGTATCATGTTTATATTTAAAAATATTTATATTCCACCATACAACGGCAAAGAAGGGGTATAGTTTTTTGGTGTGTATGTCCTTACATGCAGGCGTTCATAGGCCAGGGTAAAAATATCACCACAGTTGGGTTCAAACACCATTGATAGGCCAGGGTTTTAATTAAATTTTTCATATATAAACCTTTCCAAAGTTATCACTCTTTTTTTTTTTTTAAAGTGAGTGGATGATAAGAACTGGTGATGAGACGATGGGGTTTGGTGGAGTAGAATTTATGCCTTTAAAAAAAGATATGCAATAGCATGTATAACAAGTGACTATATGTGAGTTAGGACAGAATACATGTAGTTTTGACGTTTTTGTGTTATGTGCCGTACTTTTATGTAAAATGATATGTTGTTAAGAGCCGCTATAATCCTTACTTTTGTAATAATTTTATCTTGGCATCGCTACATGGAATTTGTCTTCTTTTATATTTATAGAGTCTTGATTATGACCTCATAGAAAATGACCTGTACCAGGATATATTAAAAGACAACACAAATAAGGTAAACTAAAGTAATACACGATATCTACATGTACTGTACTTTTCTAATATGTACGTGCATATTTTATGTCACAATTTTACTTACCCACATAGTGAATTATAACATGAACAATTCAAGTTCATGTTAAACTCACCATTTCTATAAAAAAAAAAGAATTATATAAAATTCTAAATTTAATGATAAAATATATTTGATCAAATTCGCATAAAATAATTAAGGAGATTTTTTTTTTTGAAAAAATGTGATTGTGTGCATAATATATATTTGTATAGGTAAATAAACGTTAGAACCGAAGGGGCAATCAAGAATAGACAATCTAAAGACAATGGGAACATTGGACACACAAGACACAGGATGTAGACAAACAAAAATACAACATAGGACACAGAAAACTAAAAAGACAACCAACACGGATTTCACAAAAAACCGAGGTTGAAACCAGGTGCTCACAAAAGGCAAGCAGTTCCTTCCTACCTCTAATAAGACACCCTCCATGTTATTCGTTGTCAAGACATATTTAACACCACTATGCATAAACAAACAGAACTAGCATAAATAAGACATGTGCCCTCCTGGTTGTAAAGATGTACCGAAAATCGTTTTTATGTGAAAATCATAGCAGACACCACCACACAGAACGTCAGGACATATGATAGAACAAAATATTGGACATCACTATTCTTTAACAATATACCGGCATGTTGAGGGGGAAAAGTATTTACTTCTGTCCATGTACTGTCATAATGTATAAGTATGAACAACAATAAGTCAATCAATCTCTTGTCGTATTAATTTGTAGAGATTTTATTGTACTGAAATGCAAAGATGTCTGATTTTATTGATTGAATTGGTGTACATGTATTTAAACTCCTATTTTTAGCTTTTCTTAGTTACATTGATTTCTCCTTTGAAAATGTTTATACCAGTATATTTATGTATATTTTATTTTATAGGACTACTTAAAAACAGAGATTTTAAGATGGCTGATTATGGGTATGATTGGTGTGTTAACAGGACTGGTTGCCTGTTTAATAGATGTTTGTGTCATACAGACAACAGATCTCAAATTCCAGTACATCAAAGAGTGTATCCTTAATTTATTTAATTACCACCATTTTTTTGCTAGTTCAAGACATATATACTTAGAATTTATTGGTCCGAACCCAATTCTTGAATTTATTTTTATATACATTGTAGTTCTAAATAAAAATTAAAAAATTTACTTGTCTGAGGAAAGATTTACTGGTCTTACGCTGGAGGACCTGTGCTGGTCATGAGGACTGTAAATGAAGTTTGACTGAATGCTAATCACAATATGATTTGTCTGTGTCATGATATCAATTACTTAATATCAAGCAACCCTCACCGTGGCGGCCAGTTTTATTGATGGAGGAAACCGAAGAAAGCAATCAACCTGTCATAAGTCACTGACAAACTTTATCATATATTAATAATGTATCGTGTACACCTTCCCATGAATGGGAATCAAACTTACAACTTTTATGGTGATAAGCACTGATTGCACTGGTAGATTGTAAATCTAACTACCAAACGATCACAACCATGACAACCCATCTAACTGTAAGAATTTAGTAATTAACATTAATATATCCTTGATTAATCAATAGATATAGTACATTGTGTGGACAATACCTGTTTAGTAATGCCACTTTTACTTTGGATTGTTTGTAATGCTATCCTTATATTTATTGGATCACTGATGACAGCCAAGATTGCTGTAAGTCATTTAAAAGAGGGGGATTAGGGTTATGGTGTTAAACGCCACTTTCAATAATATTTCAGTTATATCGTGGCTACCATTTAATAGAAAGTCAAAATTAAAGAAAATATATATTATATAAAGACAATCACAAAGCAAATGTCTTTCAAAAGAAAACTTGCAAGCTGTCACAGATATAACTTAAATATAGATAATAATCATTTACCAACGAAATGATTGTATATTTATTATGTTTTGTAAATTTTTATAATTGTCCAATCATAACACTGTATATTTTGGATATAGTGTTGTGATTAGATATTTTTTTGAATATGAATTAAAAACTTTAGAGAGTTTTTCGATTCATGGCGAGAACATATTGCATTTGATGAGATGATGCTGTCCACTTTGTTCTAAACACAACTCGTTTAGTTGGATTTTGATATTGCTAGCTGGCTGAATCAACTCTCCGCTGGTAGACATGTTGCTCCACTCTGACACATTATCCTGATTCCAAACCAACCAATCTTTGCTGGAAATCCAGATCTTGGCTTGGGACAGGCATACAAATGTGGCTGGGTTAAACTGGTTAATGGGATCCCAGCCCTCCCTCTTCATAGCTGGATTTTCAATTGCAATACATATATAAACAAACGATAAAAAAACTTGCACAGATTCACTTCCATTCAAAAAGATCACATACTCTCACACAAATAAATGACAACAAAAACATGGCCAGTACAATATCAGGGTCAATGTATGACAACAAAAACATGGCCAGTACAATATCAGGGTCAATGTATGACAACAGAAACATGAACAGTACAATATCAGGGTCAATGTATGACAACAGAAACATGGCCAGTACAATATCAGGGTCAATGTATGACAACAAAAACATGACAGGTACAATATCAGGCTCAATGTATGACAACAGAAACATGACAGGTACAATATCAGGCTCAATGTATGACAACAGAAACATGAAAAGTACAATATCAGGGTCAATGTATGACCACAGAAACATGGCCAGTACAATATCAGGGTCAATGTATGACAACAGAAACATGAACAGTACAATAGCAGGGTCAATGAATGACAACATAAACAATGACAGTACAATATCAGGGTCAATGAATGACAACAGAAACATGAACAGTACAATAGCAGAGTCAATGAATGACAACATAAACATGGACAGTACAATATCAGGGTCAATGTATGACAACAGAAACATGAACAGTACAATAGCAGGTTCAATGTATAACAACAGAAACATGGCCAGTACAATATCAGGGTCAATGTATGACAACAGAAACATGGCCAGTACAATATCAGGGTCAATGTATGACAACAAAAACATGGCCAGTGCAATATCAGGGTCAATGTATGACAACAGAAACATGGCCAGTACAATATCAGGGTCAATGTATGACAACAGAAACATGGCCAGTACAATATCAGGGTCAATGTATGACAACAGAAACATGAACAGTACAATTTCAGGGTCAATGTATGCTCGTAGTTAACTGACTACCAGCTAGGAAGATAAAATCTGTTGGTATTCTTTTTCAACCAGTAATATTAGAGAATGGAATTCCAAGTACATGTATTGAATGTTTTCTATTACAGCCTGTGACAGCAGATACATTCTTTGCCCTAAAGCCAAATTTAGAAGACATTCCTATTACTCAAATTCTTTCATAATTTTCACTTGTCTGAATCCAGTTTTACTTGTCCCAGGCTTCGGGCAAGTGGGTTAACGCAAAGACTGCAGTTAGTGAAATTCCATACATTTTTCTTTTACTATCTTTAGCAGCTTGGAGGGGAATAATACAAATTGTTTTTTTTCTATTACAGCCTGTGGCAGCAGGGAGTGGAATTCCACAGATTAAATGTTTTCTGAATGGTGTTAAGATACCACATGTAGTACGATTAAAGACTATTATCTGTAAGATTATAGGAGTTGTATGTGCTGTGTCTGGTGGACTTATTGTGGGGAAGGTTAGTGTAAATACATGTACCAGTTCACAAAAATGTTGAACAAGTTAGATGGAAATAGGTTTGGTATTTACAGTTAAAACCCGTTAAATTGCCACCTTTGGCATTATAACGAGTTTGGTGATAAACTGAGGGAAGCCTTAAACTGGAAGTATGGACACAGACATAATGCATAGAATGACTATCAGGAATAGAATGACAAATTTGACGATGGTGGTTGTTCAATGATAAGAAATCAATAAATAAACAATAATAATATATTTGAACTTTATAGAAGCATTATTTCATGATACAAACATATCATTTGTAAATAATATCTTCATGCATTGCACTATGATGTCGTTTGCGGGGAGTTCTCTGATCAGAATCTTAAGTTTCTTTGTTTGATAGGATATTTCTAACAGTTTTACTCTTTACGGGTAATTCTCAATAAATAGAGAACTAATCCACTATTTGTTGCTGAGTGCTTCTAGGATGTTTCGTTACATACTCTATAATTCCATGTTTCTGTTTGAAACCAAGCTGATTTCTTTTCTGAATTTGAAAACACTGTTGAAACTTCAAACAAATTTTATTCACAATTAAGAGTTCACAAACTATAAAACCAACAGTATAGCTTCAACTTTTAATCAAACAACAATTAACTGTAATCAGATTGTTTGTACAAAAACTTCAATTTACCTTAATTGCTTGTAAACCTACCTGTAGAAATAACACACACCTGTAAAATCATTGACATGTGACATTATACAATTATCACCCAAGTATGAGTTGGACATGACGGTTTGTCAACCCTAGAAAGACAATGTCACCCGAGGGCGTCATGTCCAACTCATACTTGGGTGAAAAATGTTTTATTACACCGAATATCTACTTTGCACAAGTAACAATGACATTGCAATTAGAACAAATGAAGTTGTTATGTCCCATCTTGTATTCCGTACATGTATTTTATGTTTGTTTTTCTCAAGTACTATTTTTGTTGTTAGCTCACCTTGCCAAAGGCAATGTGAGCTTTTGCCATCACTTGGCATCCGTCGTCCGTTAACTTTTCACATTTTAATCTTCTCCTCTGAAACCCCTGAGCCAAATGAATTGAAACTTTGTAGAAAGCATCTATGGAAGGTCCTCTATAATGATTGCTCATTTCGTCCCGATCCATTAACAAACATACCACACCCCCTACCTGAAGTGAACTTTTTAATGGTTGAGATCCCTACCCCTAAACCATATATATTTATGATCAGGGTGACTAGGCAAATTAAATGCCTTATAGCTCATGCCCCGGGGGGTCATACCCCACTCCCTACCAGAAGTGAACTTTTTAATGGTTGAGATCCCCACCCCTAAGCCATATATATTTATGATCAGGGTGACTAGGCAAATTAAATTCCTTATACATGTAGCTCAGGCCCTGGGGGTTCATACCCCACCCCCTAATTGAAGTGAACTTTTTAATGGTTGAGATCCCCACCCCTAAACCATATATATTTATGATCAGGGTGACTAGGCAAATTAAATGCCTTATAGCTCATGCCCCGGGGGGTCATACCCCACCCCCTACCAGAAGTGAACTTTTTAATGGTTGAGATCCCCACCCCTAAGCCATATATATTTATGATCAGGGTGACTAGGCAAATTAAATTCCTTATACATGTAGCTCAGGCCCTGGGGGTTCATACCCCACCCCCTAATTGAA
>MJUT01007841.1:116943-128790 GCA_002080005.1 Gigantidas platifrons
TATTGTTACAGTTTGTTGATATCAATATTTAACATTACATGTATTGTTACAGTTTGTTGATATCAATATTTAACATTACATGTATTGTTACAGTTTGTTGATATCAATAATTAACATTACATGTATCGTTACAGTTTGTTGATATCAATATTTAACATTACATGTATCGTTACAGTTTGTTGATGTCAATAATTAACATTACATGTATTGTTACAGTTTCTGTTGATTTTGGGTTATAGTTATTATGTTTAATGCCACTTTCAACAATATTTCAGTTATATCCTGGCAGTCAGTTTTATTGATGGAGGAAACCGGAGTACCCATAGAAACCCACCGACCTGCCGCAAGTCACTAATACACTTGATCACATAATGTTATATCGAGTACACCTCGTAATATGCAGGATTCGAACTCACAACTTTAGTGATGATAAGCACTGATTGTAAATCCAACTACTATACAATCACGACCATGGCCATTGACTTTGGAAATGAAATTGAATAAAATAAGGGGGAAGGGAATGCTGGTTTCTTTTAGTTCTTTATGTAAGTCAGTACAAAATAAAGTTCAAAATTAGTCTTTGACAAGAAAATATTAGACCGGTATGTGAAGTTACTCAAGACTGCAGGCCGTGTCCAGTAAAAATTTGGGCAGTCTTATAAAATCTGCAAGTATGCAATCAGAAAAATATCTGTTCATAATTTAGTTATTTATATTTGACTGGTTCCCTGTTATCTTTGTTCTGCTTTCTGGTTCTTAATTGATTTAATCCACTGTGAGTCACTGAAGCGTTTTATTTTACAACAATTATAACAGGTAAGTGAAAGCATTTTTTGGGGGGATTTGATTGAAATGTTAAACTTGTATCTGAAATTGGCTAGGTTTAATAAACATGGTGATTTATCAAGGGCGTGAGTGACCCAACAATAACAACAGAACATAAAGATAGGACAGATGAATACAAGGATTAAGAGGCTAGAATAACGGAACCGTTTCAAAAACATGTCGTTGAATGTTAAGTAGCCAACTACAATCAAAGATGACCCAACAAATGATAAAACCAGATGGAGCGTGACAATTAATGGAAGAAATACAAAAAAATGTGGTTACACTCAGTCCTATCTCCTCCTTGATTTTTTTTACCAGGAAAATTTAATTTTGCAGGCATTTGAGGAACATGAGGATGTTCAGAAGATCAAATCATTACTAAATATAAAACATTTTAGAGACGCATACCCACGTTTTATACCTATACACGTAAGTTCTAATGTAATTCATCTCTTCCGTAGTACACATGTACTCAATCTTAATAGCAAAAAATATGTGTATGAACACTTGATTTATTGTCTTTGGCAGTTTATATTCTTAAGTGAGGGGCGGAAGGACCTTTTTTATTTGGACATCAGGATTAAGCTTTTTATTACAAGCATTTTGAATAAAAATCTCATGTTATGTTAAAAAACAAAAACAGCTTTTTCTTTCATGGGATTTCAGGATATGCCTATTAAAACATATGTGGATTTTGGATGGATCAGTTACTTTCACTGGAATTGTGGTTCTGATAAGTTAAATCCTGTAAAATCAGGACGAAACCTGTGACTTATATTCTGATTTTTTCAATATACATGTAAAAACAACAAGGCATTTTTTGCACATTGTTTAATTGAAGTTTTGTCAATTCTTCTTCAGCAAATTAACATTTCTCCACATGAAAGAGATTTTACCATAGATCTACAACCTTATATGAATCCTGGTTCTTATACAGTATCCCATGTAAGTACATATATTAAAAATTTCAGTAGTGTAGATATTCCTTTAAATATTAATTCTCACATTTAGCAATATATTAACTTCTGACCTCTCATCAAGATCATTATTTTCTTTGAATGTTAATTTTCTGAACAAACAGAGTCTATTTTTATATCTAGTAATCGGATATCTACGAGCATTGACTGACTATTTTTGTACTGTCCATGATTATGTTTTCATCATTTTTATGAAAGTGACAAGTGTGTGTCAGGAAGGAAATAATTGGTTTATCCAAGGGAGATAATTCATTTAGCATATTGTTATTTTTTCTTCAGAATTCTTCATTTCCAAGAATATTCAGATTATTTAGAGCTCTTGGTCTTAGACATGTAGTGGTAGTCAATGATTTTAATAAGGTTAGTATGTTAATGTAGATAACCTATTTAGTAGGTCAACAGGACTAAAGGTCCATGTGAAGTATTATTATTATATTGTGTCTATTGTCATCTGTAAGCTTTTCACATTTCAGTCTTTTTTCTCACAAACTATCAGACCAAATGAAACTAGAAAAAAAATGATACTTGGCTTTCCACAATATGTTTGATTTTTTGTTCAATTTGGAAATTCAACATGGCCTCTTGGGTCAATTATGCTTTCTGATAGGCTGGAATTTCAAACCTTTTCTTCTCAAATTCCACATATGTGATGGACATCCGACATGGCTAGAATATTCTTTACATAACCCTGGTACAGAGTTATGTTTTATTTTGCTATCCAAAATCCAAGATGGCCACCAACACAGGACATATTATTAACAGAGGAACCTGTGGGAAAATTAAAATCTTGTTCATGAATAACCAGATAAGTGATATTTTGCTCTGATCGTACCTATACAATAAGTGTCCATCATAGCTAAATTTGTGAGTTTGATTCACACACATGGAGAGATGTACTGTATAGTTAGTTTGATTCAGCTTTATGTCATCAAGATAATGACATATGGCAGATAAAGCATTTTCTCTGTTTAATGAGATATTGTTGAATGTGTTGCTAAATAGACATAGCATAGGGCCTATGTATTGATTGTGAACAATCTTTCTGAAGTTGATAATAGGAACCCTCCCTTTTTTATGTCTCTTTGTCATTCTAACAATATAACCCAAATCCTGTTCATTTCAGTTTTCATTAATTGATCAATTGAAAACCCAATTTCAACTTGTGATAAAAAAAAATTGTTAGGCCACAAATGCCTTAAATTTTTGCTGCAGTAAAAACATATCATGGAAGGCACGTGTTTCATTTTCTGGAAGGAAAACCACAAATATTGTCTTAAAAATAAATCAAAAAGACAGGACTGGGTTGCTTAAACCTCATTTAGCTCTAAGTCTCAATTAAACATTAAATGTAAATTAATTTCATGTACATTTCAAGCTTTAGGTTTTTATTGACACTTGAATTTAATGAAGGTTTGTGCAATTCAGTCCAGCATATTAGTTTTGTTTGGTTTATAATCACATTTTGCATCGTCAAATTTTCTGAAATAGACATGATTGTAATTTTATTTCTGTATGAAATGGATCCGATCAAAAAGGTCATTGTTATTCCATGTTCACCCTTTATAACATACAAAGTCAAGCTGCTTTAGTGACCAATTCTGTTAAACAAAAATAACTTGTCTTATGTGACCGTTATTTTAACTTCCCTTGATAGTACATTTCATATTATTAAACCTGTATTAAATGACCACTTCTGTTAAGCAATAACTTGTCTTATATGACCTTAATTTTAATTTCCCATCACAATACATTTCATATTATTAAACCTGTACTTAGTGACCACCTCTGTTAAGCAATAACTTGTCTTATATGACCTTAATTTTAATTTCCCTTCACAATGCATTTCATATTACCGTTAATTAAACCGTATTTAGCGACCACCTGTTTTATGTGACCTTATCTCAATATTCTCTTGAAGATGACAATATACAGGTTTTACTGCAGTAGCATACATCTGTGTTTTTTCTTTTTTAGGTGATAGGGATGGTGACAAGAAAAGATTTGGCCAGGTACAGAATCTCAGCACATTTTGGAAATGTACACATGGAAGAGTTGTATATTTCACAGTCATAACTGATGGTGCTAACATGAATATCATTCTCAGTTAAGAGAATGTAGAACAAGAGTCCACCCGTTCTTCCAGGAAAATATAGTCTTTCTTATTTCTAAAAATAGTTATGTTTTATGTATGCAATAAACAGCTTTGGCTTAAAAGTTTAATTCTAAAGACAGAGTAGCTTAAATGAATATTATTCTCACTTAAAACAATGTAGAGTAGAACAAGCAACAAGAGGCCCACCGTTCTTCCAGGAAAATTTAGTCTTTCAAAAGAATTGATTTCTAAAAATAGTTATGTTTTATGTACGCAATAAACTGCTTTGACGATATATGTGATTTCTAAAGACAGAGTTCGCTGTACTGTAGTCCCCCTCTTATAAGACCCCTCTCACCAAAGGCCACCGACGTTGTGAGTTCGAATCCCGCTCAGGCAAGGTGTACTTGATACAACATTATTTGATAAAATTTGTAAGTGACTTGTGACAGGTAGGTGGTTTTCTCCACCAATAAAATTTACCACCTCAATATAGCTGAAATATAACCCCCACCCCTTTTAACAACCCCCCCCCCCTTTGACACAAAGGCCACCCCTCTTATAAGATAACGTTTTCGTTACACAAAGGGTGGCCTGATAAGANTTCCACAAAGGCCACCCCTCTTATAAGATAACGTTTTCGTTACACAAAGGGTGGCCTGATAAGATGGAGATTACAGTACATTTTGTAATACAAAATACATGTATCATTTGTTAATATAGTCATTAATTGTATAATTTATAGCATTTAATAGTCAAATGTTTTTATAATTGTAATTTTTATGTGTAATCTTGCAATGTTAAATAAATACTTGTTATATAATGAACTACTTGTATAATGATACTTGAATGTCACAATATGTCAAATTATAGTTTGTAAAATATCAAATTTAATTTTTTTCCTACAATATCTGTTAAGACTGCCTTTTTTAACTGTCATTAAATTAATATGTCTATTCACTGTAAGGATTGGGCTTTTTGTTCAGAATAGACAGGTGTTTATAATTGAAAGGTTAAAATTGGAAACGATCAGGGGAGGGGGGGGCAACATTTGTTATTGGAGACAATATGTATGTTCATGTTTATTCGTGGTTAATATAAATGTCTCATGTTTATTGAGATTATGTACAGATAAATTGTGAATATGCAAAAATGCCTATTTTACAGAGAGATCGAGAATTGCCCTCTTATATGCTAAATATCACACCAATCAATTTTGCTTAGACAAATTATGAATAGCATAAAACTTTAGTTTGATAGTACAGTCCAACTAATTTAATAGGTATAGCAACTGGCAATACATGTAATTATGTTTGGCAGAATATATCAATTTAAGATTATTACATGTATTAAACATTTGGAATAATTGTAGATTATATTTCATTGAATGATGAAATGTTATTTTGTCAGTGATTAAGATAATTATGAATATGTATGAATTTTTAGTCACATGACATTATATTATCCATACAATTTATAGTGTAAATAACATATATGTAATATGTTTAGTGACATTATTTTTAAATACCGGTGCTTAAGAAAGTTAGTAAATACAATCAAGAATTACAAACAAATTTTTACAATATTCCTGTACATACAGTGAAATCTGTCTAAATCAAACCCTGAATAAAACATAATCCTGTATAATTCAAGCTTAAAATAGAGTCCCAATGTAGGAGATCTTTGTAAATTAAGCTGTATAAACAGAACACCTGTCTATTGTAAATTAAGCTGTATAAACAGAACACCTGTCTATTCCAAACACAAAAGCTGGTCAAAAGGAAATTTGATTTAGACAGCTTTCACTGTATTATTTATACAACGATATCAGTCAAAACAGAGCCCTGGATATACCAAAATGCTGTCTAATTCAAGCATGAATTTATAGTCCTATTGTCTGGTATCCTTGCAAATTGAGCCTGTCCAAAACCTGTCTATTGTGGACAATAATATTGGTCTCGGGATTGTTCAGTTTTAGATAGGTTTCACTGTATAAATATGGAGTCATCTAAATATTTTAATTTTAGATTATTTAAATATCCTTGCTTAATTCATCAAGTAAAATCACACTTCACTTAATCAATACCTCTTGACTACTTTTTTAGCTCACCTGGCCAAAGGCCATGTAAGCTTTTGCCATCACTTGGCGTCCGTCATCGTCCGTCCGTCGTACGTCATAAACTTTCACATTTTAATCTTCTCAGAAACCACAGGGCTAATTGCAACCAAGCTTTGGTGGAATGGTCCTTGGATGGCCTCCTTCCAAAAATTGTGTCCGGTGATCCCAACTTCCAACCAAGATGGCCACCAAGCTAAAAATAGAAAAAAGGGGGGATGAAATTTTATTTGTCCATTGCTGCTTTAGTATAAGTCAGAATGAGCTCAAATTTTAGCTGCAGCTACATGGCAAGGAATAGTTTAACATATATTCCGGATTTTTCTGTGAAATTTTTCTTTCAGCCAATTTATACCAATTATGAAAATTAGGCAGATTTTATTAAAAGATCACATTTAAATCTTCTCCTCTGAAACCGCTGAACCAAATTAAACCAAACCTGGCAGGGATGGTCCCTGGGTGGGTCCCTTTCAAAATTGTGTCCGACAGCCCATCCCTCCATTCAAGATGGCTGCTGTTACTAAAAATAGAAATTTCTTCAATTGTCCATTGCTGCTTTAGTATAAGTCAAAATGAGCTCATATTTTAACTGCAGCTACATGCTAATGAGTAGTTTAACATATATTCTGGGTTTTTCTGTGAGATTTTTTCAGCCAGTTTATTCCATTTAGGAATATTATGAGATAAAAATCACATCTTAATCTTTTGCTCAGAAATTTGAGTTGAAATGATCTTTGGGTGGCCCAGTTTCAAAATTTTCTATTAACTTTAGATGTAAAATTGAAAACCAGGTGAGCGATTACAGGCTCCTGTGAGCATCTAGTTTCTTATCTAAATCTCCATTTTGCATGAATACTCATAAGGAAAATCATTCACACTGCTATTGATATCAGCATTATATGGTCGTATCACTGACCAATTTTAAAGAATCAAAAGTGGATTTTCTTTTTTTTTTGTAATGCGATTTTACCATTAACTGTGATAACCTCATTTAGGTAAAAACCTAGTAACAAAGTAGTCAAGATTCAAAACCCATTTGGAGAAAGAATGCAATCCCTTGATTTATTATCTCGCATGTGACAAAAGTCACTGAAGGCAAGACACAGTTATTGCTTTTCTGTTCTACTGGCTCTGTAAAGTTTTCATGATTAAATCAGTTGTTTCTTCGTTGCTATACAACATAGGTTTACCATATTTGGTCCACAAATTATCCATGGAAAGTACATGTCACCCAGGCATGTGTCATGATCACCCGACCTTGACCTCAATTTCATGGTCTGCTGACTGCTAAATTTACTTTAAATTTTCATGAATAGGTCAATTTCTCCATTGCTATTGAATCTAGGTTCACCATATTTGGTCCACTCACTAACCATAGAAAAAAAAACATGTCAGCCAGGCATGTGTCACCTGACCTTGACCTCAGTTTCATGGTCTACTATAATAGGCTTGGGGGAACTAGCGAGAGGATTTGTAAAAGAAAACAGTCTTGTGTGTGAATTGTGCTACTTTACTCATCAGCAGAAAACGTAAAAGAGACGGTACATATATTTTACAAAGCCAAATACGGAAACGAAATTGGGAATTTGGAATTCAACCTACATGTACACAATACTACTGACTTTTGTTAAATTTACATTAAGTTTTCATGATTAAGGCAATTTCTCCATTGCTATAGAATCTAGGTTCACCATATTTGGTCCACACACTAACCATAGAAAAAACATGTCAGCCAGGCATGTGTCACCTGACCTTGACCTCCGTTTCATGGTCTTCTAACTTTGCTAAATTTACATTAAGTTTTCATGATTAGATAAATTTCTCCATTGCTATACAATCTAGATTCAGCATATTTGGTTCAGACACTACTCATGGAAAGTACATGTTAGTCAGGTATGTGTCACCTGACCATGACTTCAGTTTCATGGTCTAATGACTTTGTTAAATTTATGTTTTCATGATTAGGTCAATTTCTCCATTGCTATACAATCTAGGTTCAGCATATTTGGTTCAGACACTACTCATGGAAAGTACATGTCAGTGAGGCATGTGTCACCTGACCATGACTTCAGTTTCATGGTCTACTGACTTTGTTAAATTTATGTTTTCATGATTAGGTCAATTTCTCCATTGCTATACAATCTAGGTCCATCATATTTGGTCAACACACTAATCATGGAAAGTACATGTCAGCGAGGCATGTGTCACCTGACCTTGACCTCATTTTCATGGTTTGACTTTGCTAAATTTCAAGTTTTGATGATGGGGTCAGTTTCTCCATTAGCATAAAACTTAGGTTATCCATATTTTGTCCACACATTGGTCATGGAGGGTATATGTCAGGCAGACATGTGTCACCTCACCTTGACCTTATTTCCATGGACTTCTGACTATACTAAATTTACATCAAGTTTTCATGATTAGATCAATGGTTTCTCCATTACTAGGTCCACATGTAGATCATAGATATTTAATATATTTATCCATATGTCACCTTACCTAAATTTCAGTTTCATAGTAATTTATTTTGATGAAAAATGTTCACACAAGCAATTTGCAAAAGGCAGAGGAGACATAGATCAGTGTTCACACACACTTGTCTTTATTATGATTTTGCCATAGAATTTTGTATTAAATGTGCCAGAGCTGTGTGTATAATTTTGTATTAAATGTGCCAGAGCTGTGTGCAATATATTTAACATGTATTTTCATTTTCAAATTATGTTATATTATTATATTATTAAATGCTTTCCACTTAAAAACTATTTTCTTTATTTTACTCAGAATTATTTTTTACATATACATGTACTTCATTTCTGGATGATAGTTGTATTTGATCATTTTAACAATTTCCAATCGATTATTGATAATATTAGCTTTCATTGATTAATTATTGTTTAAGGTCAAAGTTCACAATGTTTTGACTATGCTCATGACCAGAACAAGTTTGTAAACAATAATTTATATAAGAAAAAAAATTGGCACTTTGATGTGCTTAGGAGCCATTAAGTTTAGGTTGCCATGGAAAAAGAGGATACAATGGAAAGGGTTAACAAATTGGTTTTGCAAAGTGCCACCAACAGCCAATACTAAAACTGTTCATCAGCAGCTGCTGCAAAGCCTCTTTAACATGCAACTACCCACATGAGTTTATGTCCATGATCCACCATCTCAAGTGTTAAGGTTGTCAGACACCTACCTACCCATGACTTAGGTTTTCACCAGTCAGTTCAATATAACTGCCAAGGCTTTTATCTCTAATTAAGTCAAGTAGTTGTGATATAGCTGGACAAAAATTATTGCTGGAAGTGACAATAAACACCAAATAAATCCTAACCCGAAATAAAAAAATAAAATCTTATTTTTACAGAAATATACTAGTTTACTTGAACAACTTTTTTGTCTTACTTTTATTTAGGTCAGTAGTTCTCAACATTGTTGTCATGGTCTGTCTATAGACAAAATAGTTTCAGTGCAATAACTTTTGTTCTAGTTTACAGACCCTGCTGAAATTTAACACTGATCCTTTGCACAGAATAAAAGCACTGTTCCTTTGCTATGTAGTTATTTCCTTGTGTTTCATGAGATTTTGTCTTGTGTACATTTACTCCATATCAGATCTTTTTTTAATTTATACCTTTGAAAATTTGTTCCAATGCAACTCTACCATAATTATAAGAAATGTTTGAAGATAGCAAAGGGGGTAACCAGAAGAACAGACAATACAATGGCCAAAAGAAAAAAACCCCTCAAAATCATGCTACAAGAACCCCAATAAAATCAGGGGTGCACTTAGGTGCTCAGGAAGGGTTAGAAGTTCCTGCTCCAGTAGTGATCCCTCGTGTTACTATTATATGACAGAACATCATCTGATATAAAAAACATGGTGCACACCAGTATGCATAAAGACAAGGGGCACAGGTGGCTCAGTGAGTTAGGTAGTTTGATTACCTAACAACTCATACAAGCCTATCACCAATACGATGAGGGTTCGCCCCCGGCTTGGTAAATTACGAAAAAGGCTGCACTCCACTCACATTCGCAAGTGATAAAGTTTTTGAAAATTTAGGAAAAAAATTGAAAATTTTAAAATTTTATGAAATTTTTGAAAAAAAAATTTAACATTTTGAAATTAATTTGAAATTTTATAAAAAATTTGACATTTTTGACATTTTTTGAAATTTTTGTTAATGGTATTTTTTTATTTTCTATAATGAGTAATGCATCTATTGGCAATGTGACCATAAACATTTATGGTGACAATTTTAAAAATCAATAATTGTGAAGTAAATTCCACAAGTTATAAAACATTGTTTTTGAGTTGTTGAATTAAATTTTTGTTGTTAATGGTATTTTTTGATTTTCTACAGGCTAAATCTGTTTAGTTGAAAATATACATATGATAAATAGATTATAACATGGCATTTTCCATGTCGGCCCTGGTATCAGCCCTCGACTCATATCGGCCCTTGGGTCCGATATGACATTCTCAGCCTGATACCAGGGCCGATATGCAAAATGCCATGTAATAATTTATAAATATTGTTTATTTCGACGTTATATTAAAGTCTGAATGATTTAAATGTCAGTTTTATTCACAAGGGGGAAATATATTTTGCTCTTGTTTCCCTTGCCTTGGGCCGTCGTGATCGTGATCGTATGGTAGTTGGATTTACAACTACCTGTACAATCTGTGTATCGCCACAAAGGTTGTGAGTTCGAATCCCACCCATACATGACTAAGTCTACTCGGTACATTATTTTATTACTTATAGGACGAACGCCAGATTTTCATTTTGAACCGACAATAATGATTTTACATGTAATTGATAAGCTGTTAATTCAAGTGGTTAATATTTATTTTCTCAGTTGAATGAATTTAACTGATTGCTGATAAGAAGTGACAACATGTAAAATAGCATTACCAGAATAAAAATAAGTTCAGAAATCTAATGAAAGATAAATATTTTGCAATCTGTAATGTTTTAAAACTGAATTAGTTATTAAAGCAAAACAATGTATGCGGGTGTAGTTTTATGACAGACATTAATTAAAAGAATAAGTCGGAAATATTTCAGTCTCCTGTTTCTCAGTTTCAAAGACAGTTCAATGTAGGAACCATATTTTTTACCCAGCTTGTTGATGGTTCAACATGGAATAAAATAATTATTTGCCAAATCAGAAATGTTTGTAATATCTAAATTGTTAATTGAGTAGTCATTAAATAATTAGGATCTTTACGGTGTAAAAGAGAGTGTATATCATCATCACATTCATATATTATATATAGTCTGAAATGGTTTGTAAAACTAGAGGCTCCCAGGAGCCTGTAATCGCTCACCTGGTTTTCAATTTTACATCTAAAGTTAATAGAAAATGGGGGTGTTACACATAATTTTGAAAGTGGGCCACCCAAAGATCATTTCGACTCAAATTTCTGAGCAAAAGATTTAGATGTGATTTTTATCTCATAATATTCCTAAATGGAACAAACTGGCTGAAAAATCTCACAAAAAAAAACTCAGAATATATGTTATACTACTTATTGCCATGTAGCTGCAGCTAAAATATGAGCTCATTTTGATTTATACTAAAGCAGCAATGGACAATTGAAGAAATTTCTATTTTTAGTAATAGCAGCCATTTTGAATGGAGAGCGGGGCTGTCGGACACAATTTTGAAAGGGACCCATCCAGGGACCATCCCTGCCAGGATTGGTTTAATTTGGTTCAGCGGTTTCAGAGGACAAGATTTAAATGTGATCTTTTATCAAAATATGCCTAATTTGCATAATCAGTATAAATCGGCTGAAAGAAAAATTTCACAGAAAAACC